>OMNZ01056705.1:0-12543 GCA_900303255.1 Lesueurigobius sanzi | reverse complement strand
TAATTATCATGTAGTTACTATTTTTGATGTTTATTTTCTTCTTCAAAATGAAAACAAGCTGCTGACCTGCTGTAATGTGTTTTTTTTTTTAGGCGGAATTCATATTTTCTGTCTTTCAACCTCAATTACTCAGGCCCACTATGATTTTCTTGAAAATGTTCACATCTACAATCTCCCCACAGACATTCATATCATGTGAGAGCAATATGAACATTTTAGACATTTTACAAGCTGTTAAAGCCTTCCAGAGGATATGTATACCAAAGTCGGAAAAAACTGCCACAGGCTTAAGAGGTTAAAGGCCCTGACTAAAGACCTGACTATTTTCAAGAAGTGGACCTAAAATAGTTTTGCCCTCTTTTATGCAAACGCCAGCATTTGTGAAGAACACTTGTATAAATTACTGTATTGCACATCTATACATCATTCACAAAACAAAAAGTGTCTTCTGTGTCAACGAGGATAGAATAGTCGCTGTTGTTTCTTTCTGTGGCGGAAAAAGTTCTGCTCTCGTTCATGGACAGATGGACAGGGGCCCTCACTGTAATGGAAGTCAACAGCCACAAGTGAACGGGAACATGCACACTTTATGACATTTGTGTTTACTAAATTAAACCACACGGACCCCCCCCCCCCCTCCTCCCAAAACAAAAAAAAAAACAAAAAAATCCCTGCGCTCTGAGGCAGCTCCGGTCTGATCCGATCGGGGGCTCTTGTCGGTGAGCGCTCAGAGTTACCATGGCAGTGCTTGTGTTGGGCCCTTTAGCCTTTCTATAGCAGCAGAGGCAGCTTGTTTACAGTGCGGCTCTGTGAAGGTTGACCCCGGCTCCTGTCAAAACCGCGAGCAGGTTCGTGACTCCGGGGCCAACCGCGTCCGCCCCGAGAACCGCATCCATGGGTCTGTCTTCTGTGTGCACTGCAAAAAGGGATGGAGAAGTAAGTGGATTTGCCCTCGATTTGAGCAGATAAGTCAAATTATCCACCAATGGAACATGAAAAGTATACATATTGCACTTAAAATTTGAAATTAAATCAAATTTTACAGCAAATAAGTTTTTTTTCTTACTTTCAATGCAAATAGTCTTATTCTATTGGCGGATTGTTTACTTGACAAGTCAGGATTACTCCAATTAAGGCCAAATAAACTTAATTCCAGTAAAAGTGATTTAACAATAAGTAAATTTGCCCATGATTTGAGTCACATTTCAAGAAGTCTGCCAAAGGGTTAAGTTTATCAATCCAATCATCTTTATTGTCAATTGTACGACACTGACACTGAGAAAAAGACATCAATAACTATCTTATTTCGGATTATTATGATATTTTTCATCCAATCTGAGTGAAATTCAATATATTCTCATTATTCAAGTGTAAAAAGCTGTATCGTGATACGCAAAGAACTTATCACCACACACACTAACGGCTAGTACATTACTGAGCATATTCAGCATAATGAAAAACTTTAGTTCAACCATAAAGATTATTTTTCATATGTTTCTTTGGAATATGTATTGCATTATAGACACAGTACCAGGATACACTTGTATTGGGATGCGTATCGTATCATGGGCCCTGTATTGGGATATGTATCGTATCGTGAAGTTGTTGGCCATATCCAGCCCTAATTGGCAGAATTATTGAAAATTGTTACTCAAATCATGGACAAATGTACTTACACATACATTACTTTTTGAGGTACATGGAGTCAGGCAGGTGACGCTATACTGTACCTGTTCCCATGGATTTCTAAAAAAAAACTCTCAATGTCATGCACAGAAGGAATACAAACAATCTAAAGTTCTACATTTCTTTCATGTTAATACGTTTGTGATTAACTATCGAGTGACTGACCAGTATTTCAAATCTTGCTGTCTGTTATGACCAATGAACAAATCACACTTTCAAGTGTTGCTTTTCAAATGGGACTCTTATGGCACTTTTTTTTTAATCGTAGGTAAAAATTCTTCAGTCTTCATCTGTACTCTGTAGTTGAAGTGTAGGACGTTTCGATCTTAGTCCAAAGATCGTCATCAGCTTAATAACGACTTGAGCAGGCTGTGGGTCTCTTAAAGAGGAACTAAACCCCAAATTATTATTATTTTTTTTTTATTTAAAATTTGGCCTTGATTTTTGGGGTTCAAAACTCAAGCTAGGAATTAAATATTGCAAAATCCCTGAACAATCCTTCAAAATATTACCGTATTTTCCGGACTATAAGTCGCACTTTTTCTCATAGTTTGGCTGGTCCTGCGACTTATACTCAGGTGTGACTTAAGGTGGCTACACACTAGAGGATTTTTAATCTTTTGAGACTAAAGATCTGTGCACAGACCTCACACACTTAAGGACAGACATGAGGACACACACACACATGAGGAGTCCCACCACAGATCATGCCATGAGAGAAAGTTTTTACTGAGCCACGCCTCCTAAGACTAAAAATCTGACCAGAAATCCTCTAATGTGTGGGCACCTTTACACTGTATATTAATTTATATGTTACGTTAACATACCAGACTCCTATTCAGTTTGTTGTTTATGCTTCGTGTAGCTGAACAACCATCCATGCGTTACGTTAGCATACCGTACACCTATTCAGCCTGTTGTTCTCTATTCTATCGTTATTATTATAACTTGCCTCTGTACAGATTAGGTCATTTATTTGTTTCCAGGAGAAAATACACATGTCAAGAGCGCAAAGTGGCCCAAACCCTGGAAATTGAAAACATTGAGTGTTGCCTGCAGTGCCTACAGAAGAGACTTGTATTGTAGTGTTGTATTCTCCACATATACACTCTCCTGTCTGTAATTGAACCAAACCACACCTCTGCCTCCACTCAGCGCTTCGGCATGAGAAACAACACGCCCAGGGTTATGGTATATCACGCCATATTATCTATTCAACGCAGATAAATCAAGTGCGTTACTGTGCAAGGCAAACAAAATGGAGGATTTCTTTTGAATAATGACTTTCCAGTGATTTAATGCCGCGGTCGACTTCCTTTTGAGAGTCCCAGGTGAGAGTAGTTTGCATATTGTTGTGAATAACATCCTGCGCCCGTGTGTGACGGTGGTGGTGGGTGGGGGGGGGGGGGGGGGGGGGGGGGGGGGGTCAATTTGAAACTTTTGCTGTGTGTTACTGGCACCAATATGAGAAGAAAATGTATTGCAAGTTTTCCATCAGTTCATGTTTTCATATAGAAATAAGCTTGCCCAGAAATTGCTTATATTTTGGGCAACAGAATCTACATATTGGAAGTTTTATTTTGTTGATATATTGTATTCTAAGATTTGTTTGGAGAGGATTTGGGTATCTTAAAATAGTTCTTAGTGAATACATATGTAAAAATTAAAATTTTGCAGTGTTTTTTGGGGTTCAAAACGAAATGAATCAAGCTAGGAAATAAATAGTGTAAAACCCCACTAAACAAATCTTCTAAATATTAAGTTAATGACTGCACTTTGGTTTGGTGTCCACAAAAAGGGATCTATAAGTAAAGTGTTCTTGAAAACCAAACCTGCAAAGTCACTTCATCAATCAACCACATGAATATATTATATATTCATGTGCACTGACAAATCTGATACTGGATTCATTCCTATCCCGTCCTGTTCAATTTACATTTTTGGGTGTTCTTTTTCTCTTGCTCCCCAGAGTTTATTTTATTTTATTCAGTGTACATAAAATATGTTTATACAGTTTATTGATGCTTTATTTTGTTCTATTCTATTATTAATTGTTTGCAAACTTATTTTCTTCTTTGATGGCACATTTCCTGACTTTTTGCACCCTCTTGTGTGATCTTGTCGTAGGAGCTGTTGTAACAAGTACATTTCTCCATTGTGAGATCAAGTATCTTATCTTATCTTCTTATCTTATATTTTCCTTTCATTTGAGCAGGTAAGTGCATTTATTTTTGCTTTTTGCTGCTAATGGGGCTCAGAGGGTTAATATAAGTGAAAAACACACATGACACAAATCATAATTATTTCGTTATAAATGCAAAAACACTTTATTTTACGTGGCGAGTCAGAATTACTCATATTAATGTTGAGATACAATCTTTGTCAACTGATTTGATGTCGCTCGAGAACGCTTCAATAGTCATCCAACTATCATCATCAGCTAGGAGTTGAGACTGGAATCCTTATATATCGGGGCGACGTCCCAGGGAGGAGGTGTGGCCTAATGGGTCATCACCTGCAGCTGTGTATAAAAGCCCAGTCCAGCTCAACTTTAAGGGGGTGGACTTTATTGTCCCCGTAGGGAAATTAGTCCTCTGCATTTGACCCATCCTTCGATGCTGCTGGGACAAACCTGTCAGCTTCTAGCTGGTGATGATAGTTGGATGACTATTGAAACTTTTAGAGTTGCATCCAACCTAAAACCTGTCCAGTTGATACAGAGTGTATCTTAACACTTATATTTTGACCTGGATGTTTGAACATGAATCTGCATAATGTAAAATATTCTTAATTTTTACCTGATGTAGATATCACTTTATGCAGAGGGAGCTGCTAAAGTGGATAAGTTGTCACCAAAAGATGTGAAAAGGGCATTTTGAGAAGATGACTATTGGATTTACAATGTACCACACAAACCAATGGGACAATCAGTGGATGAATCAGTGCAATAATTACTCTCCTAATAGTAAAGTTTTGGTCATTTATTTGTTTCCAAGTGAAAGTATTGTATAAGGTGAGACAATGCAGGTGAACAGGGAAAAAAATATATTAATTTGAAACCATTTCTGTTTATACTGAGATTGTTGTGAGAAACAAATGTATCACAAATGTTCTAACATTGTCTGTTTTCATCTAAAAATAATGCATTTTATGTGTCAAATGTGTTGATATTTTCAGCAACAAAATCTAAATAATGGATAAAGCCAGATTTAAAATTATGATTTTATTTTGTTGATGTATTAGCAAAGATTTGGTTCAGATGAGATTTAGGATAGTTTATTTAGTTTTTGAATGAACTTGTTATATATTATAACAAGTTAATAATCCAATATTTTGGAGTAAAGTTTGGAGTCTGTAGGAGCTACTAAAGTGGAGATATTGTCGCCACAATGTGAGAAAAATGCATTTTGAGAAAGTGATCTCTGAAGTTACAATTTCCCAGTTAGTTCTATGGAGAAACATTGAATCAGTGAGATAAAGTTTATATATTAAAAGATAAAACTGGCCCAAAATCGAAAAATAAGTACAGAATTGAAGTGTAGGCTTTGATCCGAGTTGGTTAGTTAAAAAAATGAGGTAATACATGTAAATGTATGTGCAATTATATGCTTTTTAAGTGCAAAGATGCCCTTTTTTTTAACTTAGTGATTTGGAATTCAAGCAAATTTACCTTATCGAGATCTATCACGTTCTGCAGTGTAACTCCTCATAACACAGAAACTGGTTTGCATAAGGCTCTTGCCGTATGATCGAAAAGGATAACTCCGTAGCTCGAGTGTCTGAGAGCAGCTGGAGACGGGGCTATAAGGAAAAGCCTATTGATTTCTAAAACAGATTCTAAAAGGTCCCAGGCCCGGGTTTGGTCTGACAGCCGCGGATTTGTGCCGGCTTTGAACTGTGGCGAAGAACAAGGGCGCGCTCGTGAGTCCTAACATAAGCGCTCTCTCTGCCGTGGCCCTGAAGGAGACTCCGGCAAAGTGTTCAAGATCTCCTCGCCTCTCTGCCTGCTGCTCCGAGCGCCACAAGCCTTAATGGTATATGGGAGGATGCTGGGTAAAACGCTCGGACTGGAAATTTGCATGCGGAAAAAGTGCCAGTGGCGTATGCGGATAACAAGAACAACAGAGGAGAGGGAGGAAGAGTCAGCAGCAGCAGCAGCAGCATCTTTTAATAATATCAGGAACAAGACAAGAACGGGGGGGAAAACTCCACTGCCTATAGGTACGAGGCTAATTAACAAAGTTTTGTCTCAGAGATGAATCCAGGGCAAAAAGAGAACGGTTAAGATTCAATATTCCCCAAAGATTGTCTTCAAAGCTTAAACTGGGGATATTAAACGCATCTGAAATAACAATAATAATAATGTGTGTATGTGTGTCAGTGCTGCCGGCTGCAGTCTCCATATGACTAATATTAAAACCCACTGTACGAGAGGAGACCGTTTTACTGTGCGAGGGTTGACTATAAAGCCTCAGAAAGTCACTGTTGCTGCAGTGTCAGCTGCCGGAACGGATAGCACATTGCTGCCAAATTCATTTTAAACGGTAACAAATATTCAGCACTTATGGGGGAGTCACTATAGGCCAAACCGGAGAGTGTCGCGGCCCCCTTACACATCCACAGATCACTTGGGGACCCCCGATGATAACAATTCACTGTATTTGAAAGGAAGTGTTATCGTTTTGTCTTAATTTTACGTGCAAAATACAAGGAAACAGTGATAAATAGGGTAAATTAGATTCCATATAACCAAATTCACTTAAAGTTCATTATTAACTCAATATATTTTTATGTAATTGATTTGCAAATCGCCAACCCAATTTGGGAACCGATTTTCAGGTTTTGGGCCATTTTGCTCTCTGTTAACAAATATGTTTTCACCTGGAAAGAAATAAATGACCTAATCTTTACAATAAGGAGTGTAATTATTGCAACAGTACTCCATAGAACCATGTGGGAAATTGTAACTTCAATCATACAAGTTTTCTGGCTGGCGTCTTTGACTAAAAGCATGTAAAAAATGAGCCAATGTTCTCTGAAAGGAATGGATCCCCTAAGAAAGAGGGATTTATCAATATTTAGTTCTTAACCTAATATATTGAGTTTTTACTCTTTAAAAACAAGGCAAATTCATTTTTTTTTTTTACACAAATGTATTCACTAGTAATGCGCGGGTCGGCTTTTTTTCTGACCCGCCCCAAACCGACCCAAAGAAATTCAGACCCGATCGGCCCGACCCTAAAAACTGGGTCTCAGTTTGCCAACCCGACCCGACCAAACCTGCTCACATTCAAAGCAACAGTGGACCACGTGAACGCAAGTGTACAGAGTAGAAATGACTCTTTTGTTTACATCTAACGAGCTGCTGAGCATGTTTAAAATCACATATGGAGCAGAAACAAGGCTTTACTTTTACCAAGTGATGGACGACATGTTGTCAAATGAAACTGGAGTTTGAACTACAGTGGCTCATGCAGGGCTCAGGAGCAGTAGCTTACCGTACCACTTACTACATGTGCAGCTGCTCTTTTTCTCTCCCCTCTCTCTTCAGGTTAGTAATCCTGTTAGATCTGTGTCTACGTCATCATTTTCATCATCAAATAGTCCCAGTAGGCCCTGGCTGTAGCGTGTGAGGTGGTTTGGTGCTGGTTGTGCATGTATTTGGCGCATGGTAGCCTAAATAAAGCGACAGGCGCATGATACTAAGGCCCAGTCCCATTTCTCTCACTTGCTCTGAGAACACTTGCTCTGAGTTCCCTCCACAGTAAAGTTCCCTCAATGAGGGAAGTGCAAGTGAAGATTTTCCCCTAAGAAATGGGACACCACTAGTATGCTAATGAGCGTAGCAAACGTGTTCCTCACGTCACGTGTTTGATTTCAGACCAGTCCAGTAGATGGCGGTATTACACATTGCCTGTACTATTTTCATTCATTTTTGAAATTTATTTACGAACTTCGTCAAATAGCGATTTTCAAACTGTCCATTGCATAAACATTTGCAAATATATACTTGTAATAATTGTTGTTTCCACGGTAGCCGCCATCTTGTTACAAAAAATCGCAGCTGGCAGAGTTTGCAAGGCATTATGGGATACTCCCTTGGCCGCAAGTCTGGTCCAGAGCTGACTTGCTGCCGAGGGGCTTTTTTAGGGAGGGATAGGCACTTCCCCTTGCTCCCTAAAGTATTGGGACACCCTCTCTCACGTGCACAAGCAAAATCTAGGGGAAGGGCTCAAATCTAGGGCTAAGGTTTGAATTGGGACAGGGCCTAAAACTTAAATGTAAAATAAAAGACTAGTGATGCGTTTACCTTATTAAAATGGATATTCAACAAGGCACAGCCTACTAAGAGTGAGGTTTATGGATAATTATGGATAATGATATATTTTATGCACCAAAAACACTAATAACATAAAAAAAAACATGTTCCATTTATAACCCGATCCACCTGCACCCGAAGTTCGTCATCTCATTTAACCCGAACCGCCCAAACTGGTTTTGGGCTGACCTACGCATCACTAGTATTTACTAATAACTAACTTATCCAAATAAATATCCAAAGTCGCCTCTGAACAAATCTTTGTAACTAATAATGTATTAAATTAATAAAACAATACATTTAAATCTGGCTCTATCCATTATTTACATTTAATCTCAGAAAATTTAGGCCATGAAATGACAGAAACTGTGAAACACATTTTTTCCCCTCATATTCATGCCAGGATTATACAGCAAAATGCTCAAATTGATATCTCTCACATTCATTTTTTCTCTATACACTCGCCTTGTCTCGCTTTAATTGCTATCACGCCACATCTTCGTCCTCCTCTTCCATCTCAAACCGCGAAGCCACCACAAAGGAGCCACTTCTTCTCATGACCATGGCCTACAGATGCTGTAAACTTATCGCATAGGTCCAACCCCCCGAGAGTCGTCGCACTAATTAAAGTCATGACAGAGCGCCTGTCTGTGTGCGGACCGGGCTCTCCGACGGACCCCTGGTCTCCGACGGACCCCTGCGCGCTGATGAGACGATGAAAGCAGATGAGCGCTGCTTTATGCTTTCACTCGTTTCTCCCAGAGTCTCGCGACAGACGCATTTATCTCCGCGATAATTCAGCCGCCATCTTGTCACTCGTTCAATTTATCATGTCTTCTGTTCTGAGGCCGGGCGTATGGAGGTGTGCCGGTGCTAAAAAACACACAATGGGTTCTAAAAACTGTGGGGCGGGGACTTGGGAGTGGTGGAAGGGTGCTGTTAGAGGTACTTTTTGATGTTATTGGTGTCTGATTTTTTTTCCCTGATGTTCATACCATTCGCTACACCAGTGGTTCCCATCCTTTTTTGCCATGCGTACCCCTTGGGCCTTTCATGTATACTACGAGTGCCCCCTGCCTCCATGATTCTGTTGATTAGTTAGAAAGTGAATGACTAAAACTCATGATTATCAATAAAAAAGACATCTCAATACACTGAAACTCTCACTCTTTACAGTAAGATTTTTTTAAACTATTTCTTTGGCTATAATAATCAAAAATACAATTTGTTTTATCTTATTTTTCTTTATCTGAAGTTAATCCAAGTAACCCCTGCTAACCTCTCGTGTTCCCTTAGGGGCCCCCGTACCCCTGGTTGGGAAACTCTGCGCTACACTGCTACACAATAACTCACCGCTCTGTGATAGATAACTCTGACCTTCACATTATAGCTCACTGTGCATTGTTCATTAAAACTGACTTCATGTTTATCCGCTTCGTCTTTGTACATATTTAGTATCTTATCTTTGTATTGTATACTTGTGAATGTGGGGATATTCCCAGATATGTGTATGCCAGAGTATATTCTGATTCTTTATTCACATTTTATTATTTTGTTGTTTTTTTTATTACTATTTGAGCTACTGTGACAAAGCAATGTCCCTTGTGGATCAATAATATCTGTCTAAGTCTAATAGTCGGTGCACCCCTATCCTGCCTACAGTCTTTGCTAAATAAAGAAAAGAAAGAAAAAGAAAAGAAAGAAAAGAAATAAAGAAACTCCCTTTCTGTGGGTCCGTTCTGTGTGGAGTTTACATGATCTCCCTTTATTGTAGGTTTCCTCTGGGTGCTCCAGTTTCCTAACCTGTCAAGAACCAGATTGATAATGTGTAGTTGTGTACAGCATCAATCTGGGATTGGGACCCGTCAAATCCATTTGGCAGAATTATTGGAACTGGTTGGGCGAAAAGCACCTCTTACTAAATCATGGATTCTGCTTAAACAGACTTGATAGCAGCGGCTGCGCGCCTGACCTCTTTCTCTGACATGCTTATTTTGCTTTGGCTCGACACTTGTGTTGCGTTCCTAAAAACCTGGATGTCCCGCCCCACACCAAAATATTGTGATGTGATTGGCCCAAACCACTGCTGGTTCGGTACGAACGGTGAGGTCTGGAGCGGTACAAGATGGATTCTCCTGTGTTTGTGAATCACAAATACAGCGAGAATTCAAGATTATGGTTTATGAATGAATGAATAATCTTCATTGTCATTGCAACAAGTAACGAAAATTTTGTAGTTCAGTTGGTGTCTTCCAAAAAATGTCAATACATTTTAAAAGGCTTTAAATTCTTTAAAATGACACATGACACACTCATCAGTTACATTAGGCCTATGGTCGGTTACATCTGACAGCATTCTTAAATCTATTTGTCCTGGTCTTAATGGACCTGTGTCTACTCCCTGAAGGTAGTAATTGAAAGAGGGAGTGTCCTGGATGTGAGGTGTCCCTGATGATGGTTTGGTCCTTCTTGAGGCAACGTGAGCTGTACAGCTCTGTTTCCCCTACCACTAAACCCATGGAGTGTGTTTGTGAGTGCATGTGTGGGGCAATGCATGGAAACATCTAAAACCCTCTGTGCTGCCCCTCATGGCTAAACAGTGAAATACAATTTGTTTTGTTTTTTGTGGTGCGGGTGTGTGTAAAAGTAGAGATGCATGGACTATACGTCTGCAGTCTTAGACAATGCATAGTCCTATTGTAATCTGGACGAGTCACTTCTGAACCACTGGTCATGAAGTCCTCGTTCACTTCTGGCTTAGTTCTTATTTTACCCCTGTTGTAGTTGTAAAAAGTAAATTCCCCTTTTCCGCCAAATACCACCATGAAACAAATAACCTTCTTAGTTAAAAATATAACCTTAGACAGTGTCGTGATTAATGTGGGAGAAAACGGCGCCGCTGTTAAGTTTAAAGACTATTTGTGCAGACTTACTGCGTTGTTGTGAGTAATTGTGTTGCCTGTGGAGCGGCGTGACCCTTGGGTGCAGACATAGGAGCAGGTGGCAGCTCAAACTGATAGAGAGAGCTTTTCTTGTTTGAATAAAGACTTGATTATGAGCATTAATCCCCCGAGTTTGGTCTCTGCCATTCATCAATAGACTGTGAGACTTGAACTTCAAAACGGGAAAAGTTAAAAAAAAAGTTCTAGTTGGATGATACTTTGTCTTAAATGTGTGCACTTAAGTATTTGTCACAAAAGGTCAGCAACGGGCCAAGGACAGCATTATTAATTGTAGTGTGGATGAAGATCACTGTTTTTAGGAATGGGACCAAAGAACATCTGACTAAAGTGCATAGTAGCAGTAGTCATAGTTGTTGTAGTTATAGTCATGATATTAAACTATTAAAATCTGTCAGAGAAACTACAGAAAGGCAAAAATGATGGAACTCAAAAGACTGGCTCCTTTTTATATATACTTTTTTTCATGAACTTGACAAATATCAGTCATTCCATCTTATAGTGTGACCAAAAATGGTGACAAAATACTAAAGAAAACAAGCTGTAACTTCCATTCTGAATATATTTTACTGCAGAAGGCTTTCTCTCATTCTGCTTACCTTGTAGTTACATTTTGTTAGGCTAGTGTTCACGTTTGAAAAATTGTGTGGAAAAAACAGAAAATGCTGAAAAGAGCCGATTCGGTCATGAACGTCACATAGTTAGAAAGGCATGTCCTGTTTGGGAAATCCAACAAAATTTTTGATCTGGAAGAGAGGCCTCCACAATAGGATCTAATTAAGTACAAGATTGGCGCTTTTGTATCCCTAAATTGTTAGCGATCTGATATACTGTCTTTCTGTGTTGAGTTAGATGAGAGCGGGAAAGAAAAACACATCCTTGCTCTCCCAGATGTCAGCACATGGCCCCTGTACTTTTTTTTGTTGCATTGACTTCCAGTTTCTTTAAGATTTGATTTTAAAAATGTATTCTTTGCTTTAAAAACTGTAATTGGTCTTACCCTGTACTTGTCCGGACTCCTGTCTGTTCGTCACTAGTACCGTCAAAACAACCAGTATGTACCTACAATGGGCCTCATTCACGAATATTTTCCTAAGAAAAAGTTCTTAAGTACAGACCAAACTGTTCTTAAAGAGAGATGCCCCAAATTCATGAACGTGACACTAAGAACACCACTCCCCTCATTATCAGGACATTTACATCATATTGACTATGTAAATACAAAGACACGCCCTTTAATCTTCCATATATGGGCATGACCAGAGCATGAGGCAGTACTCCTGATCTCTCCTCTGATTACGACAGGTGTGACTCAGAGCGGCAGCTAACGAGCTGCAGTCCTCAGCTGTGAAAGTCTACACTAACTATCTCTGCTCTATACCACCTCTGATCACTTTCATTCTCTCAAAAAAATATATGTTTAAGTGAAATAATTTTTAGAAAAATGTTACTCATGCTGTGAAAGACTTTTTTTTTTGGGTCCATTTTGACTGTGATAATATTCTAAAACTGCAGAAGAGTCCCCATGACTGTTCTTAGGATTTGTTCTTCCAGAAGAACTCCTTCAGCTAAGAACAC
>OMNZ01056702.1:7191-17739 GCA_900303255.1 Lesueurigobius sanzi | reverse complement strand
TGAGTTCATCAGCGCAACCTTTCAGTACACGACCTGGTATGTTGTCTGGGCCCGGTGCTTTGCGAGCGTTGATCCTGCTCAGAGATCTTCTCACACTCTCTGGAGATAGCTTCAGCACCTGGTCTTCTGGAGGGGGTGTTGACTTTTGTGCCGGGGTTCTGTTGAGTGCCTCAAAGCGAGCAAAGGATTCATTCAGCGCGTTCAATAGAGCAGTGTCACTGACACAAGTTTGTGGGGGAGCCCTGTAGTCTGTGATGGACTTTATCCCCTCCCACAGACTCCGAGTGTCTCTGCTGTCTCTGAAGCGATCCGTTATCTTTTTGGAGTGCTGCCTCTTGGCTTTTTTGATGCCGCGGGACAGGTTGGCCCTAGCTGTCTGCAGTTCCTCCTTATCACCAGATTTGAAGGCAGCATCTCGGACCCTCAAGAGCCTGAGGACTTGTAATCCAAGGTTTCTGGTTGGACCTGATAATGATGGTCTTAGAGACTGTAACATCCTCAGTGCACTTGGTAGGCAGTGACAGACTCTGTATACTCCTGGAGATCAGTGACAAAAAGTACAAAAAGTGTTTGCAAAGCCAGCACATGAAAAGTGAAGTCCAAACTTTGACTGGTACTGTGTGTATATACTGTATGTACCAGTTTACATACTCCTGATCACAGGTGACGATCGTTCCCTTCAGGAGTCAATCAAACCCGTTTGTGTCAGCTTGTATACTTGTTTTCATCATGGTCATTTTTGTACTTTATATTATGATTATTATTTGAAAAGAGTAAACACAGTTGTTTCGCAATAAATGGCTTCACACCACCACTAGCTGCAGTGAAAAAAGTTTTTTGTGTTATTTTTCATCTTTTGAAATGGCCAAACAAAAATCTAAATTTCAGGCCCAACTGTATATAAATAAATACAACTTCTTACTCTGTATGCAAAGAAACACTTTGAGTGTTAGAGGGCTGTTCTAAATGATACAATTCCTGGGCTGGAATGAGGTCCCAGCACGCCACTGAATGAATTTGAGAATTGTATTTTTAACGATACAGTTGTGCTTAAAAGACATAATGTCAGGGGATGTAAACTTATGCATTTCATAGAATATGAATGATAACACAAAAACCTTTATATCACTCATGGTTAAATGGTTGTGTTTGTTTACACTTTTCAATTAGAAACTAGCCAAATGTCCCTGATCAAAAGTTTACATATTGTGCTTGAAACAAACATACAGTATATTTTTTCAGAGAGTCCTGTATTTCAGAACAGCGCAAGATAAATCAAAAACAATAATAAAAAAAAACAGCACAAGACATAATCAATGATAAAAACTAATAGGCCATTTTAATTAAAATTAAATATTGGGGAGCCCTGAGGGTCTCTGGCAGGGTGTTCCAGAGGCCCTGGAAGGCCCTGTCCCCCATTGTGGAGAGCTCGGTCTTGGGCTGGTGGAGGCAGTGGTTTGAGTAGTTTCTGTTTCATTATGATTTCAAAAGAGTAAACTCAGTTCTTTGGCAATAAATGGCTTCGCAAAATCACGAACCATGAGTGGAAAAAAATATTTTTGTGTTATCATTCATATTCTATGAAAAATATCCAAAAGATTAAAAGGGCATGTAAACTTAAAAGGGTATGTAAACTTTTGAGCACAACTTTATACACAATAGAAATCTAACACCTTTGAAACCCTGAGTGTGTTCAGTTCATCATGTACAACGTAAGTATTAGTAGAAAGTGGTACTTCAGTTTGGGCCACTGCAGGTTCAGCTGTAAAACTTGCAGTACTTCTCACCTTTGCTAATGCTCCCTTTGATTAAACCCAGCCACACTTTAGTCGGGGGGACGCCCTGTTCCCGCGTACCCCCTTCAGCGTCCTGTTACTCGCTGTGGCTTTGGCGGACACGGCTCTGGGCGGAGGTCGGTGGAAGCGGAGGAATTTTTTGGCGGCGGCCCGAGCGTCCGCAGCTGTTTGGCCGCGCTCCGTACCTTGACTAATGAGTTGTAGAAACGGCAGATCTCTCCTCGCGCTCCTGCCTCCCGGCCCAGTCGCCCGTTTCAAAGTGCGTTGTGACTAAAGCGCCACCTGCCCCCGTCAGCTGTCGCCCGCGGCAACGGTGGCAGGGCGCGTACGCTGGCTTAACTCTTCATCAGCGCGAAGGCTTGATTACAAGGCTGCGCGTGGTTAAATCCAGCCTCCCTCGTTCTTCTCGAATTATCATTCTGGGCTTTTTTCTTTTCTCCTAATCACAGTTTTCAAGCTGAGCACTGTGCACCCGACCAAAGACAATAGTGGCTTTCCTCGTCGGATGAATTGATTGTCAGAGAGAAAGGGGAAAAAAAGGTTGCAGTTGGCACCGAGAAGAGGATGTTCTTTGTCAAGATGACTTTATGCAGTTTTATTTGAAGTGTGACTTTTTGAAACACAAACTACAATTATGTTCAATTCACCGACTTTGTTAAACTTTGGAGTTTGAAGATGATTTGTTGTTTTTCATTGCTCATTTGCAGCAAAGAAATCAAGTGTATGGATTCTAGAATCTGTTGTTGTCATCTCAGTTGGAGCCAATGTAACCCTATGGGAGAGAAATCACCAATCAGAATGTTGACAATTGTTGAACCTGTTCAGTACTTAGTAATGCTTGGAATCACAAACCTGCCATGTTTTTCTTGTGGCGGAAAGTCTCTTCTACTGACCAACACCAGGCACAAGTTTTAGAATGTTGTTAGCGTTTTGAACCTTGTTTTTGATTGTTGTTGTTTTCATTTGTGCCGACTGAGATGACATTGAACTCTGTGAACGTGTTGTGGGTTGTTCCAGTAATAAGAAATGAGCAAAACCTAAGAGAAACAAAATCAGCCAATCATGGCAGCGAGTCATGTAACGTATCACACGTGTGGCAGGAAAAACGGCGGGATGTGTCTACGAAGGTTAGTGCTAGATAGTCAGCTCGGGAGGGACGGTCATTTTGGATCAATCTATGTGTTGGTTTGTCTGAAAATATGCCTAAACCTAACTTTTACCCTAACCTTAACAATATTCCTTTTCCTAAACTTAATGTTTGTCATGATATGTCAAGTTTTCACAGATCTCCCGAGCTGACTGAGCCATGCTTGTTTTGCAGTGCCAGCGCTCTACTGACTGTTGTACTGTAGCCTACATGTCCCGCCCCCAGCCACACAGGAGACATGTCATTGGCCCAAACCACTGCTGGTTACCAAATGGACCCATCAGTTGGACTTTCAAGATGGAGACAGAAAATCCAGATCTCATGACAGTTCTATCTTGCAGCACAGGGTTAATCCTTTTGCGCTTTTTTCCAGCTACATAAAGAAAGAAATGCTCCCTAGAAGACTTGCAACCCACTAAAAATTGCTCCATGACCCGCTTTAGTGTCCCAAACGACCAGTTGACAACCACCGTTCAAAACAACAGGTTACCATCTACTTCAAATATATATATTTCAAGCCCACGGAGCCATCCCCCTGTGGCCGCCGTCAGTATTACCTCTTTGACCCCGGACTTAAACTGCAGCTCGTTATGCCGCCTTAACTCGGGCCCTAAACAGCCATTGTGGTGTGTTTTCCCCGTGTTTTTTTCCAAAGCGGCGCTCTCCCTGGGCAGCTGTTCTCGTTTAACTCCTGATAAAGTGCAGTCATATCCCGGAGACGTCTGCCGGGAACGCCGTCGGTAAACATTATTACACCAAACGTGATACACAATCGCTGGGATCGCTCGTGCATGAGAAATGATGACACGCCGGTGATGGATAGCGTTAATATCATCTTCAAAAAACAACTTTTTTTCTACCCCCTCCTTCGCCTTTACCACCATCAGAAGGAGCAGCAGCAGCAGGCCCCAGCTCTGCCGTCTCCCAGTTAACTCCCATTTACCGCCACATTTGTCAAAAACCTCCGCGCTAGATGTATTTTTACCCCCCTCACTCCATCGCTGCTTGATAAAATTTCACATGATCAGATTAAAGAGAAAGTTTAAAACCTTTAAAAGTGCATGACCCGAAATGTTCCCTCTATCCTCCACTCCCGTAACTGCTTTAAATGTCTAAATATATAAGAAATGGAGATGATTTCTACAGTGATTCATCATATTTCAGTTTTAAAAGAGGCTATACAGGGGAAAGTGTCGCACAGATATCCTTGTGTTCAAACTAAGCTCAGATCATTGTGTTCATGGGGGTCAGCCCTATGTTCCCCCCGGGAGTATCAGGGAACAATGGAACCTCTAGACACCAGACGTACCTACTGTATGTTCCTCAGACGCTTAGCTCGTGTATTGTAGCAGTTTTTCCTAGGAGTTAAGGCTAGGGCTAAGGTTAGGGGTTAAGATTAAGAGTATTAAGGTTAGGGTACAGCGTTAGGATTAGAGTGTGAACATAGGTACGTCTGGCAGAACATTAGCCTGCAGAAGCCAGGCTGATATGTGTAGCTCTAAATTGAGTTCTACACATCATCAATCTGCAGTGTTGGGGAAGTTACTTTTAAAAAGTAACTTTTCTCGTTACTCGTTACTTATTTTAAAAAGTAACATGTTACTTTACTCAGTTACTCTCTAAAGAAAGTAACTTAGTACGTTACTCGTTACTTTTACGTTGCTCGACTTTGGGCAGAACTGTTCCTAAATGTGACCACTGACCAGTGACACAAGTCGGTTCTGGGGCATTCGGAGTTCAGATTCTGAAAGTGCAGTCTCCAAGCTTTCCAACGATGTGTAACACATGGAAATCTGATCATATTTGGAGAAGTTGTGGCCATTTGAAGGTAGGCCCTTTGGAAGAGGTAAATCTGAGATGGTCCTCATTTACATCTGAGCGACTGTCAATCAAGTAGGTAACTCGTTACTTTACTTTTTCCCGAAAAAAGTATTTTCGTTACTGTAACACATTTCTTGTAACTCGTTACACCCAACACTGTCAATCTGGAAATCGTCCTGTGCAAACTGTCCGTGAAAAGGAGGGACAATCAGTACAATACTTTGAGCTGATTGGGCCCCAGTTAGAACACACCTTCCTAAATGCGGTTTTAGCCAATCACAGCAAGTCATGTGACGTATCACCCGCAGCAGGAAATCTAGTCGGGAGGAAAAGCACAAACATCTTTTCCATCTACAAACGCACAAAGCGCTTCCCCTTGCTCTTTTTTTTTAACGAGAAATGGTCAGCATTTCAGCTAACATAGAGTCAATTGTGGCATCTACAAAGTCCTCCGAGGTAACCATGTTTGTTTTTTCCTGACTGTCATCATACCTACATATCCCGCCCCAAGCTACACAGCAGCATGTCATTGGTCTGAACCACTGGTTGTGACGAGACACACCTATCAGCTGCCGCCTTTCAAGATGGATTTGTTGTGAGACTGAAAAATCAGATCTCGCCACAATTCATCTTGCAGCACAAGGTTAGGGAAGCATAGGTACCGGGGAAGTACGCACCCATATTCATGTGACATCATAACATCATAAAGAGTTTACATTTGTGGTGGAGGGCAGCTGGAAATTGTGTGGCGGTAACTTTATGGTCATTGTGAAAATGCAGATTTCTAGTTTTAGTTTACAGCTAATTTACTGATCACATAGCAGCGTTTTGCCACATCAGACATACAGTTTACATCCCCTGACAGAATGTCACGATAAACTTATGCATTTCATAGAATATGAATGATAACACAAAAACCTTTATTTCACTCATGGTTAGTGGTTGTGTTTGTTTACACTTTTGTGTCCTTTGGCAAGACACCTTCACCCAATGCCTATGTGTGAGTGGTTGGTGGTGATCGGAGGGACCGTTGGCGCAGATGTGAGCAACCTCGCTTCTGTCAGTCTGCCCCAGGGGAAACTGTGGCTACAAATGTAGCTTACCACCATCAGCATGGAGTGAATGAACCCCCTCCCTTTCATGTGTGAAGCGCTTTGGGTGTGACTTGTATCATATGAAAAGCAAATAAGATTCCCTTCCCTTTTCAACTAGAAACTAGCCAAATGTCCCCTATCAAAAGTTTATACAGTATATTGTGTATCTTGAAACAAACACATTTTTTGAGAGAGTCCAATTGTGTCAGAAAGCCCTGTATTTCAGTGAGTTTCAAGTGAGATTGAACAATTTCCTGGCAGTTGTTGAAGGTCGTTAAATTGTTTGTTTTGTTTATTTGGTTGGGACAGTGCATGCCCATTAGCCTGGCTAGCGCCAGACCAAATATCACAGGTGAATATTTAGTCTGGGAACCACCCATTCATTTTCTCGTAGGAGAGGTGTGGTTTACGAATGTCCGTAGCCGTTTATTGGGCACTACGAATGTCTATCATATGCATCTGCACGTAGCCCAGAGCCAATCGTATCAATTGTACCCGATGACGTATGAGCCTCAGCTAATCCAGCCTGTCCAATAGTACGTGTCATCGTCTTGCCGCCCCTCCCGCTGCCCTTCTGTGATTGGTCCCAAAAACTCTGCTAAGATTTCGTCCTTTGTTTCCAGACTGTTGAGCAGTTCGAATAGATTTGAGCGTGAGCAGCATGGGTATTCCCAGGCTACATGCCCATGAGAATGCATGTAAACACACCACTCTGGATTGTTCATCTGTTGTCCCACGTTCGCTCTCACAAACTCACTCTCTTTCATCCTGATCTATTGTACATGTTTTTAGTGGTAGGGGAAACCGGAGCACCCGGAGGAAACCTACGCAAACACGAGAAGAACATGCAAACTCCACACAGAACCTGGGAAATCAGGGACATTTGAGCAGTTTCTGTTTCATTATGATTTCAAAAGAGTAAACTTTACATGAAATGGCTTCACACAACCACTAACCATGAGTGGGATAAAGATTGTTGTGTTAGCATTCATATTCTATGAAAAATGGCCACAAGATTAAAAGGGTATGTAAAGTTAAAAGCACCACTGTATGTAATGGTAAATGGTAGAGCAAGTTGTCTCATGATCGTAAGTTCGGGGGTTCGAATCCTGGCTCTGAAACGAGGACAGTTTGGGGTTTCAACAATGATATGTACCAGGAAGTAGAAAAAACAAAGCACTGCAGAAGTCAACATGAATGGATTCATTCAAAACTGTGTGAATGAAGTAAAATACTGCTCCAGGTCTATTTTTGACGAGGAGCAACGTTATAACATGACTAAAAGCTCCAAAAAGTCGATTTAACATGGTACTGTATGTCTCTTAAAGTAGTTGTGGAATTTTGTTGAAAGTTTAGCTTTGTTTCCCTCCTCACCGCAGCTTCAATGTGACTGTTTGTGGCCTTTCCCAATGATGCCGTCTGTATCTATACATCTACTAATATACAATATATATGACCTTCAATAGTTATTCCCCTCTTTCATAAAACTTATGTAAAAAAAAACTCACCCTCCTGACACATACCTGTAGTTTAGCCTCAAGTATGAACCGCCAGATATAAATTCTGAATTCAAGCCGTTAAAACCAATTTAGAAATTCCTTTTTATTCCCAGGGAGCGGAGAGCTGTGGGAGGACAAGCCGCAGAGCCCTCTCCATGAAGCAGCCACGCCGCCACCGCTCTGCCCCCCTCCACGCGGCGAGGCGGGTGACAGCCACAGCTACAGCGCTAATGGCTAACGGCCGGGTCACACCGCGATTTAACTCCCACTAACGCTCACACTTTCTGTCACAGCCATCCCAAAGCTGAGAAACACGGGAAACATTGCTTGAAATATCTCTCAGAGCTTTTTTCTCCCTAAGGAACTTGGAATTGGGCTCAAAAGTTCTGTAAAGTAATGTCATGAATGTAAAAAATGCCAAATGTGATATTATTGCCTTGCCCATAGAGATGCATTGGGAAAACAGCTATAAGCTATTCTCAAGGTAAATGATCTAATTTGAAGTATATGTGACAAGACGAGTGTATGACTCTTAAAATTATGCACAAAATTAGCTTATATAAGCCCAACAACTTATCCTCTAACTGTCGTCTAATCGTGGTGGAGGGGTTTGAGCGCCAAATGAAATGAGAAGCTCTGTTGTCTGCGGCATTGCGCTCCTGGTAGGGTCTCCCGTGGCAAACAGGTCCTAGGTGACGGGTCAGAAGAAGAGCGATGATGAGAGACTATCAAGGCCGGTTATGCCCAGAGATGAAGGAGCGTCGCGAGGCCGTCCTCCCGTGGACCCACCACCTGCAGGAGGAGCCATAAGCCTCACTTCCACTGGACCGGGTCATGTGAGGTTCAGTTGAGGGAGGGTCAACCCCCAGAAGTTTGCGTTTCAATGCAAGTTATTAAGACAAGCACTCCAGTCCCTATCCAGCGTGGCCACAAGAGGGCACAGTGGAGCTACATTTCATGCAAGTAAAGCAGAGGAAGAAATACTTTTAGCTATTTTATGACTTTTTAAAAACTTTAAATTAATAAACCTCTCTGCCCTAGGAATACAATGTTAGATGTCCATACTAAATGTCTTTAAAACGAGAAATACATGTTTTTTGTTATTATCGAAGCGAGTCTCTATCCTTCCTATCAAGCTAGCTTTGTTTTGCTACACGTTCTCACAGAACACAGCACTGACTCCAAAACAGGTCAGTGCTTGGTTTAATATGATCAAGTTATACTTGTTTCTACTTTTAGGCTTGTGGTATTTGATCAAATGCATTTTTCCTCATCTAAATCCTGCATGTCTGTGCGTAGCGAGTGCTTCCCCCTCACCCCTCCCAAACCGGTCCGATCGGCAAAGTGCTCCAGACCCTAGTCCTGAAGTGGTCTGAGTTGGGACTTGGACCCCCCTTTGGGAGCGGTACGGTAAATCAGAGGCTGTGGAGACGCTCGCAAGACGCTCCGCCCTGTTCTGTCCCTGTCGAAATGCGGCTATGCAATGGATAAGGGGAAGAAGATGGATGGAAGCCCAACAACGCCAACTTCAAATTCAAGCAACTAAAGTTTCATTAGAACAATAATCGTAGGCAAAAATTCTTCAGTCTTCATCTGTACTCTGTAGTTGAAGTGTAGGACGTTTCGATCTTAGTCCAAGGCAAGAAGTACACAGGCGAGATGAAACACGGGCCTCTTGTGATGAGAGACCATCAAGGCCGGTTACGCCGCCCAGAGGTGAAGTAACCGGCCTTGTATGCTGTAAGCAATATACTGAGCAAGAACAGGCTGTTGAAGCTGTCATAATCTTGCAGCGTTACCTGGTTCTGAACATCTATCCCGGAAGCAGTGATGGAGGCGCTAGACGAAAGAGCAGAGGGCCAGAAACTAGAGAGTAAAAAAAAAACAATTGAAATCAAAGCTGTTACTAATCTTTGACATACAGTACCCAAGAGTGTCATACAATGTGAAACACAATGGGACAATTTGTGTGTGATTTTTACCTCATCTGTTACTTTGTTTTTTGAATTGGCTATTAAATGAAATGGTTCAGATATGTAGTTTTGAGCAGAACTGAAGTGGGGTGGCTGGGCTGCCCTGGCTTTTTAACTGCACTACACACACACTTAGTTATGGCTTAGTTATGGCTTAGTAATGACCATTAGATTTTTTTAAAACATTTTGAAAATGCATCTCTAATGCCACTTTCACACTTACACAAAAACGCTCAAACAGATTTGGACGCTTGTTTATTTTTTTAAGTCGACACGTGTCACTTCAGTGTCACCAGAGAGACGCATAAGTTGGGAGGAGCTTCTCTATTGCCGTCTAGCAACAAAGGCAGATATCATAGAGAGTGTCGTCGTAGGGATTCTAAACATCGTGTCTGGATTCACCACATAATTCAGAGGCGTGCCGGTATATAATGTATATAATGAGCCCTGTCACCGCTTTTTTCTCTTGCTCCTTCGCTGAAGGGGGGGGGGGGCGCACAGCAAGTAGACAGCGGCTATAGGGCCCAGTGTTGGGGAGAATACTTTGAAATTGTATTCAGTTACAGAATACTGAATACTGTTTTAAAATGTATTTTGTAACGTATTCAGTTAATTTTGCCCATGCAATCAGTGTACTGTATTCTGAATACTGAGATACTTTCACCTTGATTTACATTATATTTTTGTATAAATATGGTGAAAGATTAAAAATATGTAGCAACTGTTGTCTGTCTCTCTCCTTCCTCTCCCTCACTCTCTCCTTTATCTCTCTCCCTGTCTCTCTTCTTTCTCTTTCCTCGCTCTCTCTCCCTTTCTTTTTCATTCTCTCCTTCCTCTCTTTTTCTCTCGCTCCTTCCTCTCTCTCCCCCTCTTCCTCCCTCTCCTTCCTCTCTTCTTTTTCTCTCTCCTTCCTCTCCCTATCTCCTTCCCCTCTCTCTGTCTCTCTCTTTCCTCCCTCATTGTCTGTCTCTCTCCTTCTCTCTCCTTCCTCCCTCTCTGTCTGTCTCTCTCCTTCCTCTCTTTCTTTTTCTCTTTCCTTCCTCTCCCTATCTCCTTCCCCTTTCTCGGTCTCTCTCCTTCCTTCTTCTCTGTCTCTCTTCTTCCTCTCTCTTTTTCTTTTTCTCTCTCCTTCCTCTCCCCATCTCCTTCCCCTCTCTCTATTCTCTCTCCCTCTGTCTCTCTCCTTCCTCTCTCCCTCTCCGTATTCCTTTGGTATTT
>OMNZ01056698.1:1916-25408 GCA_900303255.1 Lesueurigobius sanzi | reverse complement strand
TCTGCTGATCGCTTGACGTGGGTGAAAACACTCATACGTTCACATCGTGCCGCTCAATTCGCGTGAACACCAACGCTGAAAGATTGACGTGCGTCATCGCACGTTCACATAGGCTTTACATGGAAGATGGCCGCGTGGTCGCGTTAGGTGTGTAGGCACCTTAAGAAGACTTAATTTAGCAAACAAAGGCTGAGACGCATGTCTACGATCAACACACAATATGATTCTCAAAGCTCGTTTCTGAAGACGAAAAATAGGCTCAAGTTTAGTTTTGTGGGTGCTAGCCCAAACAATATAACAGTAGTTAATGTATGGATATATTATTGCATAATACAACAGTGTTGCAACATTGACATTAATCAAGTGCCGGATCTTTCCCAGCATTCCCACAAATTGTGGGATTAAATTAAATTGGCTTTGACTGAGTGGAGTAAAAAAGATCACGCATTCTTCCACAAAGGCTTTATTCCCAGATGTCCTGCCTCGGAGCTGCGTCGGGGCAGCAGTGCAAGCAGGTGACTGGGGCCCCGCCCGCTGGAGCACAACTTGGAGCACACCGGAGGACAGAACTACGAAGCTCTGGTTTATTGGCCTGTGATTCTTATAAACATTTAAACATCATGCAGGTTGTTGTTGAAAATAATCAAAGCACCTGTTTGAAACTTCTACTGCACACATCAATATACTGTACCTCTAAAGTATCCTGTTTTGGCCGGGAAACTACTGTATTTTACCCTCTTACGGCACCTTCCCGTAATAATATTATCCCGTAAATTTCACATATTTTAACAAAATAATAATACAAAACGCTCTCTCCAGACTGAACTCTGTCACTGGCCTCGCGAGAACTGCCTCCTGCAGCAGACTGGGCGGCAGTTATCGCGAGGTTTGTGGGGACAAACCTGGCTGTCAAGTGTCCTGTTTTTAGCCGGGATCCTACCGCTTTTTACCCCTAAGGGAAAATTTCCCTTATTTTCAGATCCTAAACTTGACATGTATGCACATCAACCTCTACACATTCATGTTTATGAGAAAGTGCAACAACAAAGTTTGTCCACAAGATGTCAGTGTTCAAGCAGAATGAGGCAGTATTGGATCTACGATACTTTTGCAAGTCACAAGGCTTCACTCGCCCTGCATCACTACTAACCACCCATAATGGTTAATAGTAAAATAAAACTGGGTCACTAAGGTTAAATATGCTCCAATATCAAGCACCTTTTTAACTGTTCCGAAGTAAAAAAGTTTGGATTTTTCTATCTATAGGGCCGTGAAGTATAACAAGGGCTATGCATCTTTGAGTCAGCATGCAGATGAAACCTTAGTGGCACTGGATTCTGACAGGTAAGAATAATTTGCATGTGCTCTGATGAATACATCTTCAATGTAATATATACGTGGTGCAAATTGGCTATATCACTGTATTATTTGTTGGGAATAATAATCCACTCTTTCTATTGATAGTGATGAAGAGATCGATTTTGAGCATTATTCTTCAGGATATTCCTCGGCTGAGGTAAGTTGCATCTTCTGTTGCTAAAGGTATAGTATAATAATAGTTCATATGGATGGCTCGGAGATAGTGGCACAGTGGTTAGCACTCTCGCCTCTGAGCATATGTTTGTAGCCGCAGTTGGGGTAGCCAGAAGCACGGCTCCTCACATCTGCACCAACAGACCCTCCGACCACCTCAAGGTCCCAGGTTAATTTTCCAGGCCTATTCTAACAAACTGGATTGAGTTTTAGTAAGTTAACTTTAGGGGTTAACCCTGATTTACCCCCATAAAAATAACCACGCTTGCCTTTATTTTTGTGTGTTATATTTCATATAACCTTATAGATTTTGCTTCACCTAATTTTCCAAAGACAAGAATTTTCCAATATATTGTTCAGCCCCAATTGCTGTGTTACCAGTGTTGTTGTTTGGATTACTCCATAAAAGTAATCCAACTACTGATTACTCTTTCTAAAAGTAATCTTGTTACTTCTTTGAATACTTTATTTAAAAAGTAATCCGATTGCTAATTACTAGTTACTTTGGTTTAATAAAAAGGATAGAGCTGCTCAGAACTTTGGAGTGAACTTTATTGAAGTGTAAATCTTGCTTTGGCTGTAACTTAATAGAATAAAGTTTACTGCTTAACACAAAATTAAATCGAAAACTGTATTGGGTCGCCCCAGCAGCATCGAAGGATGGTTCAAATGCAGAGAACGCATTTCCCTACGGGGATCAATAAAGTTACCTTACCAGAATATGTTACTTTGCAACACTGCGTGTTACAGATTTTCTATTACATGATTATAGTGCCATTTCTGTGCTGCAGGTTCACCCTGATCTAAGCAAACAGCTGCTTAAAGACGGTTACAATCTTGATGAGATTCCTGATGATGAGGACCTGGACCTTATTCCACCCAAAGCCATGGGTTCTTCGGTTTGCTGTTGCTCTGAGGGGCCGTCCTGCTCCATGCAGTGAGACTGGTGCTACTGCCTGGCTTCTCAAGTTTTTCAATCTGGGCCCAGAGGCCCACCTTCCAAGGACCTCCATCTCTGAAGCCAAATCGTTTATGATAACAGGACTTTGTATAACCAAGTGTAATTGCACACAAGAATCTTGGAGAACTATAAGAGCAAGCCTTATCCACTGTGACCCTTATTTTTATATAGCTGCAAAAAGTACTAACTGTGTCTTCTCAGTGAGTTTGCATTCTGGCCCTGTAGACCCACTGGAGAGTGATGACTGTCAGATTCACTCAATGAACACTTCTGCACTGTGTGTGAAAGGGACTTGTGATACATGACTCATGTATGTTTTATTGAGGTTGCATTTTTAGTTTTGTACGGACTTTAACCAAAGTATTATATTGCAACTGCTAATTTGTTCATTACTAACATTTACATACAGTTACTGTTTACTTTACAGAGCTTTGTTATCTTGTGTTTATATTTATGCATTAGCCATGCACTTGTTAAATTAAAAATATTAAAGCACATTTGCTTTAATTTAACCAAGGTTTATATATGCTATACTTGCAGGTTTTATTTTAACAATTCAAACTTGAGCTGGTAGAAAATCATAATTTGGCACAGCTACACAGTTTACTGAACTTAACCGCAAATTAAAATGTGGTGAAATAGATTAACAGATCGGTATGAAATACTAAAAATGTGTTTTCCAAACCTTTCCAAAACACATCTTTCAGTCTATATTTATTTATTTATTATTTTAAAGTGTATGGACCACTTTTATTGAAGGTTTTTTATTATTTTAACAGACTTATGTTGTTATTCTCAAGGTTGCAATTTATTTGTCTTGTTACTTTGAAGAGACTAAAGTTTGGTTAAAAGAAAATAAGGCCTACCAGATTACTGTCATCTCCACAACGCATTGATCACTTCTCAAAATAAATGATAGTATTGTAAAACAAATAGAAATTTGGTCAGACGTTAATTGAGAGAAAACGTGCTATCGAGCGCGGACGTGTGTGACTCAACATATTGCACTCAACACTGATTGGTAGCAAGTGCTTTTGGCTCATACTATGCAACTACAGGGACAATCTGTATTTAACTGTATGGTATTGGCATATTGTGATTTGAGTGTGAAATGCAATAATGCAATTTGCTTTTGATGCTTATTTTCTTGTATCTCTGTAGTTCATAAAATAAAACGTCTAATGTATGCACTGAGATGTATTGTACAGTATAATGTGCCAGGCGAGGTGGTAGACTTAAGGCTTCCACCAGAGGGCGATGTTTTATCATGTCTGACAGGCCTTCTACTGTAGTCGATTCCGAAACGTGTACTTCATTGTATGCAAATTGTATGTAGAGATTTAAAAAATCATGGCTATGTTAGTTTAGGCAAAAATCAAACAGACACATCATAGTCGATACATTTGCCAAACGAATCACACAGTGCGAACTGCCTATGGTATTATTATTTGTTTTAGCACAAGGCTATTTCCAAAGCGGCATTATGGCAAAGCTTGATAAACTTCCACCATCGGAACATGGTGAAATAACAGGCCTGTGGTACTTGTTGCTGTGGCTGGGCGGGCCCTAATGCTGCTGTACGCCATGTGGGGGGTGTCAATTGAGAGAGAAGAAAAAACGAGAAAAGGGAGTCACCTCAGCGCCTTTGGAGATATGAGATCTCGTCATTATTGCATATTATTGTATCTTGTTTTCTTATGAAAAGATCAAACTTAGGATCTACTACCTGTCAAACGAGAGAGTAGGCAATCCCGTAGCGGAGTGCGCAGTCCCTCTCCGCGCACACTAGCTCTGCCCGTGCGCGCCCGCCTCTGTTTACAAGTGTTTGAACGAGTGCCAGAAACGAGGGAAGAAGCAGGATAAGCCAAGGAAGGAGGGATGGTGGACAATTCCGGCAGTAGTAAGGCACAAATGGTAAGTGGTGCTGGCGCTTTGCCTCAAACCTTTATTTACTGTCTACGAGGAGCTTGCAAACGGTCAAAAGACGGAGATCTACTGTGGATATTTTCTGAGAATTGTTAGCCTACTAATTAGCCTGTATTTCCTAGAGGACAAACTCACAAGACCGACTTTGACAGCGTGGCATGGTAATTTTTAACTTTTTATAGAGTTTATTGTTTCATTGTTGGTCAATGTATTTTTTTTTAACAGTTGTTGATCTAGTTTGCAGACGCCATAACTTATCGATACAGTCGTTTTGCAGAAGATAGAACAGCTCGATCAGCTAACTGTAGTGAGGTGGTCTTTCCTGATCGCTTATTTGTTTGGCTTGTCATTCTTTACGCTATTGACGCAAGTGAACTATCCCTAACAACACGTTCAATTGTAACTCAGCTGACTTTTTAATGGAGCCGTCTGATGCTGTTGTTTCTTTCTTTTTATTTGACACATCTAGTAAGTGCATAAGTGTTACTTTAGTGTATGCTTTATGTCAGTAAATATTACAAAAAACACTAAATGGATTTTCAGTAGCGTCTCGTAATTCTTTGCGTTATGTTACTTTTAAGACTATTTCCACACTGGGTACTCTGGGCCGGCTGTTGTGTTAATTTTTAATAGCATATACAGGTCTAGGTCATAATGTTCACTGGTTGGGCAGGTATGAGTTGTTAAATCAGCTTCTTATAATAATATGTCATTATGTTGACCTTCAGTAAAAGAAGAAAAGTTATCTATTATATTATATTATATTATTTATATATTATTTTTTATATTAGACTTTAAAAAAAAATTGTTTTTGTTTTGTTTTTTAAGAAAGTTAGTGTTTATAGATTGACTATAGATTTAAACATGCTTTTTATATGTATTATTACTATGGAGCCTCACTTACTCGTGTATTTAATTTGGACATGTGTGGCAGCTAGATGACAGACTGTTTTGTGCCCACAGCCCAGTATGTCTCAGGAGTCTGGTGTGGCCTTCCCTCAGAGCACTTCCGCAGGAGGGATGAAACTGGAGGCAGTGATGGAGCAGCTCCAGCGCCAGCAGCAGGCCCGGCTGGAAATGGAGCGCAAGGAGAGGAAGTTGCGAGAGGCCCACATCATGTATGCACAGCAGGTTGCTGCCCAACAAGCCATCCTGGCTGCGGCCCGGGCTTCTGGGGCCAGCTTCATGGGCAAAGGCATGGCTGTAGGGGTTCCAGGAGGTGGGTTACCTCCAAGAATGTCCAATCAGAGTAGTGTAGATTCAGAACGTGAGGACGATGAAGACCGGGGCAGAGATTCTGGGGAAGAAGATGATGACACTGAAATGATGGAAGGGGACGAGGGTAGCGAGGACGAGGAGGGCAGTGCTAGTGGTCTGGAGTTCCTCCGAAAGCAGACCCTGGCTCTACAGCAGAGCGCCGCTCGCATCCCAGCACGCCCCTTTGGTAGCTACTCGGCATCAGCCCCACAGAGGGTCGCATCGCCACCTGTTAGAGTCAAGCAAGAACCGGACGAAGGCCTGTCTCCTGCCGGGGCCCATTCTGCTACCTCTCCCAACGGACAGGCTGATTGGGGCTTTGACGATCACTTCAGACAGGTTAGTTACGGTGGGGTTGTTTGTTTGTTTTTACAGTGCCCTGTGCATCAGCTAAATATGCCATAAATACACCTCCATACACTGTACTTGTCATATTTCCTTTGGAGGTCTACTTCGATTGCATTGCAGCCACCTGTTACTATGAGCATGTGCATCTAAATCATGGCACAAAACTTTGCTGTGAAATCACTTGGTGAGACGTCTTAAATCCCTGTGGAGAGTTGCCCGTCAATTGGCTTTTGAGGCAAAAAATCCGGCTAAGTGAGCTCTGGCTGAGAGCCAGATTGGGGCTCAGTGTGCTCACGTTCACTACTTGTCTCCTTCTGTGCACAGATTGAGTGTGTGTGTGTTACTCTGTGTCTCTTATTTCGAGTCGCTCTTGGCACTGTGCTCCGGCTCTGGTTTGGCTCTGGTCCAGGTAGTGGAGTAAGGCAGCGTGCAGCAGCCGCTGTGAGGATGTGGGTGGTTTGGCCGGGTCAGCGCAGAGATTTGGGGTGGGTAGGTTAGATGTAGTACACAGTAGCAGCCCCCCACCCTGTGCGCTCCGGCACTGTGCCAAGTACACTTTTCTTAGAAGGTAAATATTGCCTCAGAAATCATTACAGAGACTTGTGTGCCAACTGGGAACCAAGCCGGGTTGGACTCAAAGTAGCATTGCGATACGGTACTGAGATTGTTAAAGGAGAGCTCAGCACCTTGTGGGTGATATAAAAAGCTTTGGTTGCACAAGAGTGGGCAGTGTCAGGGGACATATCTGAGCTTGATCAGTGAGCCGAGGGTGCTGGACTATCATGTGTCTAGATTTTATTACTGTCTATTTAAAGGCAGATGTCTTTGGATGGTGCTTCTCTGGGACACATTGCCAAATTTAGATGTGAACAGTGCCCACTGGTAATGATAGACATATCAGATGTCCTAAGGCAGTCCGCTGCGGAAATAGGTGGAAGGTACACAGCACTCAAATTTGATTGTGATTCATTAATGCTTAAAATCATAACATGATCTTATGTCACTTACTGTTCTACTGAATGTTAATGATAAACCCTTCACATAATCATGTTCCCAGTGAAAAGGCTATGTGCTGCTGCTGTCCAGTTTTCTACAAACAATATCAAAGCACATAGCTGACCGGTGCCTCTCTATGGTCTGGTGTCTTTTATTAGGAGAGTTGGGCTGTGCCTGGGGGTTGGGGGAGGCATTATAGGACGAGAATTGGTCTGGCCTTTTTTGTTTCCTCTCTTTTATCTTTCCTGTCATTATGTCAGCTCTGCAGTATTTAATGACGGCTCATCTCTTCAGGCAGTTTCAGGTTGCACCGCTGTTGGGGGAGGGGGACAGTTGAGGCAGTTTTTTTTATGTCATTGTCTTTGGGAGGCCAGAAACAAACCTGACAGATGTCACAAATTCAAGCTGAGGGACAGAGAACTTTTTGGTTTATGCTCAAAATGTCAGGAATAGAATCAGTAATTATATGTGTCTTTTTTGTTCTAATCTATTTTATAATAATCTATTTTATATTAGATTTATATATTCTACTTATACATTATATTTTATACATAGATGAATGGCGGATTTCATGAACCCCTTAAGCAGTGGTTCCCAACTATGGAGCATGACCTACGTACCTTCAAATTACCATTGTGAGCTAATTTAAAATATTAATTTCAGTCTGTCAATAATAAAAAACATGTTTCACTTTGCAGTTTGATCTTGTTCAAGTGTGTAATATCAAAATGCAGTATTTCTCCAAAAATCCATAAAACAATAAAAACAAATAATTGATATTTTCGACAAACCCTCTGGAGTCCGGTGAGAAGCTCTGCTCTAGAGTGACTTGTGCGTATGGCTGTGATGGGCCGTGCTTGTCAGGAGAACAGGATTGACATGGCTAGCCGGTGCTTTTTGTGTCAGTGATGTATGCGTAGTGACCTCGGCCCGGCTCTAAACGGCAAAGTAAATAATTGTCAAACAAGAGGATGGACAAAGGCGTCGCGTGGAGAGCGCGTAGGAGCAGGCGGCAGCACTCTGGCCTCTGCCGCAGTGGGACAGGGGCTGCATGACCCCGGTAATCCACCCCCCCCTCCATGTACTCCATACACAACCCACACACGTATCCACAGAGCACTCCTCATGAAAATCCCTGTGTGATTAATTGAGGTTTAATCATGCATGCGCAGCGCAGCATGTCTATTTTGCTTCACAAGCTCAACAATGCGGGGAATCAAGAATGATGAGTGCCACAGGTGGTTTGGAAGTACAGTGAGAAAGAAAAACACCCCAAGTTTTTTCGTTTCTGTGACAAATGACAACATGGAGACAAAGGCAGGGCATGTCTGCATTTGCATCGCTGTATTTGTTTGCAATGGTACAGATGACAAACCTACACGAGATCGATGGACACCTGTCATCACAATGGAAGTTTGAATAGAGAGTTATTGAATCTCTGTCAGGTGTGTAATCATGTGTTGGGTTAGGCCGTTTTACCAGAGAGAGTTTGACAACTCCACTGCTGTATTAGGTCTGAATAATAATAATGATATTGCAATCTGAGTAACTTGATCTATGATTGTATCCTCTCTGTGATCGATTTCGAAGTTCTAAAACCTCTACAAACTTTCTAAAGGTTTACCATTTGTCTGAAGTGTTAATGTTCCTGATTGTAAACATTGATTTACAAATCTGTGCATTCACAGGAAAAGTGAATTTGATTATTTTTTGCAAAACTGTTTATTAATGGTTTTATTATTTATAGTACACTTTTAGTTTGTGCCTTTTGAATTGTAAGAAAGGGAGGGGAAAAAAACACTTCCATTTTAATAGATTGGTGCCATTTAAGTGCCTAAGTATGTTTTTGAGGCCTGTTTGAATATTACTCGGGGCATAATTCCTCATTATTTTGATCAATCAGTGCTCTGTCTTGCCTTCACAGACTTCAGGGGGAAGATACTTCCCATCTTAGTTCAACAAGAACAAAACTCCATTGTGGTTAACAATCTTCTATGGAGTCCTGCCATCATTTGGGATCCTTGAACCTCTTTGGCTGTTGTGGCTCTGAACCCTGTCTATACAGAAAGCGCTGTTGCATAATTTAGCTGTCGCCCCAGCAACACATCAGCCAGGAAGTGGGAAATGCACAGCTGCAATGCACAGATCGATGAGGATTGTGTGTGAGCTTTTAGCGCTATGAATGTTTTTGGCTCAGCTTATGTTTTTTATGACAATTAACTTATGACTTCACATCAAAATGTCTTTTCCTCTTACACACGTGTGGTGTTAAATTCAGAACAAAGCAAACAGATTAAATGACCTTTAACCTACTCTTAAGATGTGGTCGAAACTCTGTTTGCTGTTTTCTTCTCATACAACACTCTGACCTGGTTTCTGCACTTTGAAATATTATGTAGGTGCTTCTCTTGCAATAACTGTCAGTGGTTTTAAATGGTGTACTTAGTCTTATTCCGTTGACTGGACTTCCTGTTATGCTGATGTAATAAGATCGGAATTACATTCTGACCCGGCAAATGGACATCAATTAGATGAGCAATAATTCAGAAGGAAGTTTATGAAGGTTGAGGATTCTGAACAAGACTTGTTCCATCTTGGATTGTTCCAACTAGCACTAATTGGATGTGTTCTTAAGCATTGATGTATATTGGCTTTTATTCTGGTCAAACTTATTTTTATAGTGTGTCTTCTAAACACACGTTCAATCCTTGATCATTAAACTGACTAGCATTACTGTTTCGTAACAATTTCTTACAGTCTAATCAATTTCATGTGATACTAAAACCTCAGTTGACCTAATGCATGCAAAATTACATTACTAATGGCATTAGTGATGAATGCCCCTGACACTTAATGGTTAATCCTATTGCAAAATTCCCCCTGCATTAATACATATTAGGCTACTTAAAAGGATCAATATTGTAATTCTGCTACATTTATGTAATGGGGCTAAAATATGAACATAGAATGCAAGCACACAGTCACAACTTTACAAGTTGTTATATGAGTTGTTATATTCTAGAAAAGAGTGTAACGGGTACTTGTGACTGACTTGTGTATTTATAGCACCTTCACAACCAAATGGCAGCCGGAGATTGATTTGAGGCGTGACTTCGCTATAATCATGTGTGCTTTGACAAATATCTATTTTGTGCTGACCTACACCTAACACCCAAGTGCGCAAGATTCCCCTGGCCCAAAATAGAGGTATTGAATTTAGTAGGCAGATGAAGTGGGAATGAGAGGGGGAGGAGATGTGGTGAAGAAGACTGGTTAGTGGTCTGGCTCAATGCACTACAGTGCCCCACCCAGAGGAAACATTCCAGACGGAATTAAAGAGTTAACTCTTCAAACAGTGAACATTCCCACTGGGGGCTCCCAACAAGAGACAGAGAGTGGAGGGGGGTGCCTGGTGCATGTCTATGTCTAGTTGGACCATCTGATTGGTGATCTTTCACTTCATTTGATTGTGTGGCCTGGGCTGTAAAAAGCCATAGGGCCTGAGAGGGAGGAGCAGGATGACTAGGCCTACCGTGCAGGCTGAGACCCTTTTTTATTTGTCTGAGTCCAAAAGAACACATCTGTTGTTGGCTGACGGGAAGAGGGTCATCTGCCCCTCCATGTCCAGTACTGTAGCCTGGCTCAGCACTACAGCCAGTGACAGGCCTGCTGCTTGTGATCATGCTCCAACCCTGTGAACACACTTCACTTATTTAGTAAAAGAAGGGAAATTACATCACCTCAAGTGAAGTGACTAGTTCTCTGTTTTGTCAAATGTTAAAGTTATATCCTTCTGGTCTATTATCTGAATGCTCCACTGATTTGGTTTCCGATTCTTCCCCTCAGCATATTTTTGATCCTTCATTACTCACCACAACAAAAGTGTGCTGTGGTCAACCTCAGGGATTGTCAAGGACACAATGCATGTCTTTTTGATTTACATAATCCCACATGCACTGGACTGTTGGCCATTTTTCAATTGAATTGCAATTTACAAGAATAAATGTTCACTTGTGTCAATGCAAATTATGGCTGTCCATTAGAGTTGCCACAATTTTCCCAAATCCTCCCTTGAGGACTGACTTTGTTGCTTCTAGTGGAAACTGAGCTACTGAGGCCTGCTGTAATTTGATCAGTTGGTAGTGAAACCACAAGCCCCCGTCCCCACCAGTTCTATTCGTCCTTTGCAGCCACTCCCACTCAGCATATCTCAACACCTGCTCTTTAATGAAGGCAAACACCGAGCAGGGAATGGCCGAATGAAACAAAGACTTATCCAGCAACGCCTATGGCAGCTGCTGAAAATGGAGCCAAGGTCATTTGACACTTGGTAGTCTTAAATTTTCTATAGGTTGACAACATTATTTTTTGTACAATACAATGAATGAACACTATCTAGGCTGTTGCCTGTGGACAACGCAACAATGCCACTTTGACCTTGCACAGTGTGCAATGTTGAAGTGTGGTACTGCAGCATGGCTCTGTATTTGGTTACTGTGACACACTTTTGTAACCATACATTTGTTGCTAGTTTTCAAACACAATGCTTTTGTTGGGAGAAACTATCTTGAGGATCATGAGATAACTATAACTTAAAGAACAATGAAGTTATTTCTGCTCCTATTATACAACACTGGCATTGTGTAGGGCATTGTCTGGCAGAACTTCTTGCTGGGTCACGCCAAACTAGTTTTATTTATTTTTTCATTCTTTTATTTGTGCTTTTAATTTGTTGTTTATTTATTTGAATTGAGCAAATGTTTAAAAATCCTTCCTGACAGCTTTTAGCCTGAGGAAAATTAAACTTTAAGACCTGTCAAACAGGGCATATTTTAGTTGTGCATCACTTAGCTTAGTCTGCCATGTCACAAACCATGTATCATAGGACACACTGCGAAAGATGCAAAATCTTGTAGTACGTTTGCAAGCAGTTTGTATCCATTCAGGATGGACAGTCTGCGTTAGGGAGTTGTGGAGGTGAGCTGTAGAGTTGTCTATTGTTAGTGGCTTTTCTTGGCTGTCTGCTGCCAAAGCTTGGCTGAGCTCCAGGCTAGTGTCAGATCTGTAGGTGCTAACTGGGCCACTGTGTCAAGGCTCTTGGATAAACACAGCAGTTGACATGGCACAAAGCCACGTAGAGTACAAGATGAAAGCAGTGGAGGAGGCTCCCCTTTCATTTTCTGCCAAAGAAATGCAAGTACTTCCCTCCAAAGTCCCAGGCTGCTGCTGTAGGAGTAGTGTTTGACCAGAGCTTGCTCACATCACATTCTTCCAAAACCTTAGCAGAGATAGACTTGCCTGCTTTTCAGGTTATGTCACATTGCACATTTTAGTAGCTTGTCTCAGTACTCGGTTACATATTATGTTAGGAAAGACTTCATATAATTAGGTATCAACCAGGGCGACATGCTAAAATAACATTAGTTTATTGAAAAGTATCACTTCCAATCCTCCTGCACAAAGTCCATTTAGTGATTTAGTGATTCATTGACAGTCTCCCGGAGTAAAGTGTATTCTTTTGTCTTCATATAACAAAGTAAAGTTCATATATCCAATTTATTTTCTAAAGAACAAAGATGATAAAACCTAATTTTAAGAGATTCTAAATTGACAAAGAGGATTGTGGGAAAACGGCGCATGTTGCTAATCTGTAGCTGATCTGGTTAATAGACAATCATATTGTATATAGTACTATGGACCATGTCAACTGCAGACAATTATTGCAAAAGCAGTTCTGGTAAATGATTAAAGCATCGAGAGACTGGTGAATTTTCCTGTTTTATAAAGTAGTTGAGCTCAATGTCTCCATAACTTGATGAAATTTGTGTTTAAAATATTCCTATAACCAATAACAATGTGATTTAATCTTTCTCTGTCTTATATAAAACATTGTTTAAAATAAATATTTATTTCTTACTTCATCATGTTCTAACCTGTATTGTGGTTTAATTATGTTAGTGGCAGATTTAGTATGTCCCAACCCCCAGTTCAGCATGCCTTGATTAGCCCGCCATCTGGTCAAACAAAGACATCTCAGGTTTTCCTGCCCTAAATAAATGTGATTAGAAAACCTGAGGACGCTGCTCTTACGGCACACTCAGGATGTGTGCTCAGAGCATTTGTGTGAGGAATGTGTGGCTGCAATAAAACCTCTACACGAAATGCACTGATGGGCAGGCCCTCTGAAACAGACTCTTAATTATGTGACTCTGATGACTATTGTCCTGGCACCATTCACATGCTCCAACACTGTCCCACAGACCTGCTATGCACATAACATTTGAGCTCTCATCCAATTCCTGACACTGTATCGTTGGGAGTAAGGGAAGTACTTTGATTAAGTATAAAGATGAAATTTCCAGTGGGGAAATGAAGATAAGACTTTATTGATCCGACAATGGAGAAATTTACTAATGTAGTTAGATAAAAAGAAAGAATCAACAAGATTGATCAGGCTTATTACCATTCCTAATACTGAGTTGCATACAGACATACTGTACATTTAAATTAAACTGTTAAGATTGAAAAGGACATTGTCACAACCGATATATATCGGCCCGATATATAGGTGTTCTACAATATCGGGTATCGGCCAATAAAATCCCAAAATAAGGTTGTACATCTGTAGGTCTGAATCTGCAGCAGCTCCTTTCTGCAGGTTTAGTACGGCTTTAAACTTACCGTTGCGGGAAACAGATTCAGGACCGCACATATACGACCGCAGGACGGCACATCCTACATAATACAGCACATTACAAAGGCTTTTAGAAACATATGGAGCTGAAACAATAATATCTGCTGCATAGAATAATTTTTATCTTTTAAAGGGACTCAACAGAGTTTGATCATTTTCATACTCGTGACTGCCACCTCTGGCCGTCCGCGTAACTGCAGTCTCCATGTTAAGCTGGTGACTGACTGCTGCCTCGGCCCGAACACGCAAATTAAAAGTGACGGTGCAGGCTTATAGCGGCAATTGAGTGGGATAGGTGTGGGCTCACAGTACAGTGCGGGACATTGCTGGAGCATGTAGGGGGTGGAAAATATATTATTTTTTCAATTTTAACTTCCGTAGAGTCCCTTTTAATGTAAAATGTTAGCCTTAATATTACCCAACATTCCTTGTAATTTAAAATTAAAAGCCAAGTTCCAGACTTCTTACATACTGTATATAAATATAGGTCTGTAATAGGCTACTACTACTGTGATATGCAATAGGCCTACAAATTAGTATTATTATTACAAAATATTATAATGCAATAGTCTAAAGAAAAAAAGTTGTCCCTAACACGGCGCCCCCTGCTGTCACAGTTAACACCAAACGCAGCATTACATTAAAGACAAAAAAATCTGCTTCAATATCGGTCGAAAATATGGTTGGCGCTTATCGGTATCAGCCAACCACAACCCCACAATATACAGCCTCAGAGAAACCCATATAGGTCGGCCTCTAGTCACAACAAACTGTAGGTTTAACAAAGTCCCCTGTAACTGTTCCTGAAAAAACTATTCAAAGAGTGCAAGATACAAATCATCAGTGAACAATTGCGTACCACTGACCATTTCAGAGAACACGGTCAAGAATTGAACACAGAATCTTCAAGTCCGTGCACTTAACCACAGGCCTATGTGGCAGGCCCCTCAACAGCATTCATTTACAGAAATAGTGTCAAATGCATACAAACCCCCCCCCCCGAAAAGTGATGATACAAGCAATGTTTTGTAATAATAGGATTCTCTCATGTGTTTAGTTTTTTCTCTTCTAGCTTTTAGGGCACATCCTTCCATCTTTCCCGTAGAGATAGAGCAGTTTGGTCGACCCTAAGGATGAGCTCCAGATGCATGACTGGTTGCACCATCCTGGCCGGTGTCCCTAGGGGGTACTGGCCTGTCAGAGGTGGAATGCCCCGGCACACTTAACGCTTGCTGAGAGGAAACAGATACCTATGGCTCTGAACAGCGAAATTGCTCCCTATCGATTAGACTCTTCAGAAAGCTGTGAATCGCGCTTATGGTTTGAACATTTGATACTGCAGATTTCGACGTGCAGTCATAACACTAACTTCTCTCGTGCAGCCGACTACAATAAGATGTTTTTTTTGTTTGTTTTTTTTTTAGCCTGAGTGCTACTCCGCCATATGCCGGACAGACAAGTCATTAATCCAACTGACTGTGGGTATTGTTGCATCTGCCATTCCCCTCATGTAATTAGATGGGATATGTTCTAATAGTAGCACAGGCTTTTGTTGATTGTGAGCATATCAAGTTCCTGGTTCTGTCAGTGTAATGAGAGTGTGAGCAGAGGGCTATCAGGTCTGTGCGATGTCTCCAGCTGCCATTAACATAGAGGTGAAGTGGATTCTAGCTCTTTGAGAGATGTGAGATATGCTAGGTATTTTTAGCTAATGCTTTTTAACCCTTTGAGAAATGTCAATAGCTTCAAGTTGAATGTGCCTCTTTAGGTGTTAGCATTCGTATTGCACATAAGTATTAATTTGCGCGTACTTGGGTTGCATTATTGGGAACTACTTTGTCCAAGCACAAATCTAGTGGCTTTAAGTGTAATTACATTATATGCGTTTGGCGCAAAAGGCTGCCTCTAAAGCTGTGCACGAAAGGGTTAAAGTATGGAGTACTGTATGCAGTGGCACAGATGTGATTCACTAAAATGTTTGCTCTGCCTGTGAAAGGGTCTTTGAACCAATGAGTGTGAACTTCTGGCCACACCAGCCTATAAACGTTGCATTTGTGTGAGGCAGCGAAAGGGGCCAGCTAGTGTAATGGGGGGATGGGCCTCAGCCTGTGGAATGTGGTGTCTTGGTGAAGGGGCCGGAGCTGAACAAATGTAGTCCGTTTATTTGGCAAACCAGACTTACTAGTCGCCAGCAGACATGTTTGCCCAGAAACTATAACTATTCAGATCCACCCCTTTTTTTTTGTCTTTCCGACGTGGGCCTCCCTGTAGATTACAATATGGGCTGGGTCTCTTTTTGCTCCTTTAGCAATAGTGAATATAACAAGGTCAGTGTGGAAGAAGTCTTGTGTCTGTTTTCAAGCCTATACACATCGAGGCCCATTGTTATTTGGCCATTCTGCCTTTACTTTTTGCTGCTTTGTAATCGGAGTGATTAATGGAGGGAGGGGTGGTCTTTAGCCCAGGGGCCTGTTTTTCAGTGGCCTGTTAAGAGGTGCAGATCCAAAAGCACAGGGCAGGTAGCAACACGTTTCACCTCTGGACGCTTATCCCCTTTTGTCTCGCCCATTATATACCTAAAAAAAAAGGAGACGTCTCCCTAAGCAGCAGACATGAGCGGACATACAAAATCTATCATTCCCCTGGGTCTTCTGGATTTTCTTTAATACCCTGTAGTATAGGAAGTCTTAATAAAGGGTGGTGGAATCAACATGGGATCAGGGTGTGTTTTGTATCCGTACCATCTGTTCTGAAGTGGCAGCGAGATTTAGTGGTTGCACATGGAATCGTGATTAGCCGGTCTTTGACGAACGTAGCGTATGGCCAGCTCACCATGAGACCTTTACTGTAGTTGGCAGATAAAGGCCGCCATACGCTGAGGCCAACTCCCAGCACACCCCCCCCCCCTCTCGCCCACCAGCCCCTCCCCGCAGTAAAAGGCACCATAAATGTTTCTCAGATTCCCGCGGAGAGATCAAGGCCTCAATTATTTGATTTGGATTACAAGATTGCTACCCCCTGCGATGTCGGTTTCTGCTGACCCGCTCAGAGGAAGCAGATTCGCTTTCCTTGACAGCCTTTAGAGAGATTATCCAGCAAACAATAACATGGAGCAATGTTTGATTTAAAGCAGGGTGGCGGGGGGGACATAAGGAATAGCTGAAATAGTTGAGACTCTTCTAATTTTATTACTTTAGTTGGCTCTGGTCCACATTTCTGCTGGGGGGCTTGATTGTGATTAAATTACTGCTGCTATGTCTGTTCAAGAGATTTCCTTCTCTGAACTGTTTTGACAGGCAGCAATTTGGCTAAAAAAGATTAGAGCGAGAATGAGATGTTAAGAGTACCTGTGGGATGAGTGGGGCTCTCCTATTATTGTGAGGTTCTGTGACTGGAATGTCTGATGACTCCTCTTTGTTAACGTAGCCATCGGCCTTCTTTAGAGATGACAACATAGCAGTTTTTAGCCCTGATTTACTGCTCCCGGTTGCTATAGAGATATTGCTGGAACATGCAGAGTTCGTAATCGATGAGGAAAGGTGTTTCTTGTTTACAAACGCTCGGCCTGACTGCTACGTGGCGATGTGACACAATAAACGAAGAAAAGACACCCCCATCTTTCTGCCTGAAAGATTGGGGTCTCCCCGGGAGCCACTGTGCTGCCCACTTCTCAGTTTCCCTGGCACGCCGCTAGATGACTGAGGATGATGACTATTGACGCACGCTGTGAGATCGCGTCCGGAGGGGGCTAGGGGGGGGGCTTCCCTGTGTTTGCACATCCAGGTCTATTGATTTTGGACTCCTGTTCAATGGCTCTGGCCCCAGGGACTTGATCTGGAGCATGGAGCTGTGTGGGGTGGGTCACACAGCGTGCTATGACAGTAGCTGAGAGCGGGACCACAGGGGTTAGAGGCATAGCTCGGGACTAACAGGGCTTTAATATGGCAGACTCGTGCCGCTCTTCTTTAGGTCTTGTTCGGTCTGTCGGATCACGCTGTGAAGTGGCAAAACAACAACTGAGCTCCGGCAAATCTGCTTTAAAAGAGCTCCTCTCTAGTGGGAAGGATGGAAATGCAAAAAGAGAAATCTCAATATTACATACTTATCACGCATAGGGTAACGGTGTTTCTGTTCAGGACCTCAGAATACACTAAATGTAGTTCATCTGATTATTCAAATGACTGACTGTAAGTATGAATGAATATTGATAAGTTTGTGTACCACAATAGCCAAGATGAGCAAAGCTGCTGCATGACACTGTTCCAGCCTCGACATTGTAAGATTAAGTCCTGGCTGCTCTTCACAACCTTTAAAACAACACCCTCCTAAAAATGTTCCAATAAAATGCATTAAAAAAGAAGAAAAAAAATTACTTGTAAAAATGTTTTGGTAACAAGTTTGAGTACAATCAATTTTCTTTACTTCCGTTTCAGTGGCTCCTTCCAATATCCTGCTGGAAACGCAAATCCTTTGAGAGCTTTATTCAGGACAAGCCTCTTTATCTAATAACAGCCCAACTATCAAATGGGAGAAGTGCTGTCAACATCCTGAGCAATCAATGCCATCAACCCCCACTCCCTAAGCAGCAGCCATTAACCCTTCTTCTTCCTACATGCCTAGGCTTGCTAAAATGGTGGCTTTCCTGCAAACATCTTATAATAGCTGTGGAGAATTACCCCTAAGCTACGTATCAACAGTCAGATAGTATGTGGTCAGGTTGTGCGTGGTCCATTGTAAAGAACTTTACATTGTACACGCGTCATCCGTAAAAAGAAAAAAGGAAAACGAATCTCTCTACGCTGGTAATTGGTAGCTCCCAATCATTTCTGTTCATCACACCATTTCTTATCCCTGATTTGGCTCTTGGACCACTTATACGCCATAATGTGATTAGGACGCCCACTGCCTGGTCAGTAAACCTGCTAACTACATAAGAGCGCAGCACCGGCAGCTTAGACAAACGATGGCCGCTGTTAATCCTATCCAGGTCTGTGTACAAACACATGGATATGCATGAATATATCTGTGTTAAAAGAGCACTACAGCCAGTCCCAGCATGGCCAGTCATTACACTGGGGCGGTGCGGGAAGTTATTTCTAGGTGGAGTGCGGCTTGATGAAGAGGCTCCAGAGACTGATCATAAGGAGTTGTCCCCAAAACATCGGTATCCACTCAAAGCAGACAAAAAGCAACGTGGTGTTAACATTCCTGTGCTGACCAAGGGCCCAATTCAAGAACCAACATGTCTATTCAGGGTTCACGGCTCAATGTTCAATTACTGCCTTTCTCAGACATGCCAAAGGCACCTTTATACGACAAATGGAGAGTGCATTTGCTAAAACGGATGAAATAAACTGAACATATGCTTGGCATTTTCTCTTCACTGTACTGACTATCTATTTTAATTCAATGAAAATATTTAGTCAATCCACAATGTTGATTGAGGCTATTTTCTGTTTTAGTTTAGTTGAAGTTTTAAGTTATAGGTTACTTTTCATAAATTATGCATTTATCAATTATTTATAAATTACACATAACAATGTAAAGAGACACATCAGGTGATTTGTTGTCAGGTGAGATCGTGATTTGATGTCAGAAACACCTTGACCCTCAGCTTTATGAAGAGTCCTTGAGGGAAATGTTTCTTTGTAGGACAGTAAGCGTTTGTGGATAAATCATTTGTGCTTCATGGTTAACACAGCTATGGCCTGCTCGTATCTGATTTGTGCGTGACTGTAGTTCGTAGGAGTGAGCCAGCTGCTTTAGTTACTATTATTAACTTTGTGTGCATCATGTACAGGCTTTCTATAGTCTCTAATGCCTCTAATGGTATCATGTCCAACAGGACGTGTCCAATGCCATAAGCATGTTTTTATCATGTGTGATTATGCACTATACATGGCCATGATTGTATTTATCTTCTGTTATAATCATTTATAGTGGTTAAAGGTTGACAGAAGTGTGCAAAGGTCTTCTAGTGTATGATATACTTGATTGAAGTTTACAGGACAATAAACCTGTTCTACTGTGGTGGATTAAGTATATAACTGCTGTTGTTGTGATTAGTTTCCAAACAATAAATGTGTCTTTTGTGTTTCTTTTACAAAAATAAAGATGCGTGAGTGAATTATTCCATAAGAATGGTACAGTGGACTGATGAGTAGTTGTTTAGGAAGCATGAATGTTGACAAGCATTACACGTTCAGAGTGAGAGGGTGAAAATGATTTGCTCTCAAGGGCCCTGACAACCTTTGGCCTCCTGGCTCTTGTTTCAGACCCTGTAATTGCCACTGACCAATGGGCTCCTGAATGAAACTAGACCCTCGGCTGAAGCTATTAACGTCCTCCTCCAAACGGATCTTGTTTTGATTCCTGATGGTTTTATAGGTTTTGTCTTTAGGAGACATTCCTGCTCTGCACATACCGTGCACCCTTTTCTGCCCCTATTTTCCTTCCTTCCCGTCTTGTGGGGCCATGCCCCCCTCCTTGTACTTACAAACATACACAGAGCCATGATCAGCCTCTACACATGTGTGTGTGCCAAAAGGCTACTGACCAGCCCCCCCGGCCTCTCTGACAGCCAGCTCCACTCCATGAACTTGGCCACCCGTCACAGCTGCGTTAAGATTGAGGGATGGGGGGCCCTTGTATCCAGCTGGGTTGGGAGACATTTGTGGGGGTAGGGCAGTCCCAGATGCAGATGGTTTAGGTCAAATGGAGATGTTTGAGGATGAAGGGGGGAGGGGTGCATGGAAGCTCAGGGGCACAATAACTCCAGAGGTTACTCCAACCTCTGGAAAACTGCATTCTTTTACTGTGTTTGTGTTGTGTTTAGAGTTCTAATGTGGGCTACGTCAATGTTACTAATATAAGCTTAATATAAATACAATGTCCAAGCATTCTGGCAAACCTGTGTGAGTTGAGTCCTGACATTATGTCAGCTTCAGTTTCTTAAGAATTGTGTTAAGTGTGACTTATGTATTTTTCAGAATGGGAATGCCGGCTGGGCAGATGAAGCAGACAGTAGCAGAGGAAGAGGAGAAGCCTCCAGAGACTTTGCAAAGGTGAGGGTTCAACAGACTGACTGCTGATGAAAGTGGCGGCATTGTAAAGCAGGAGCATGTCAAGTCATGAAATCATTTGAATCTTTTACTTTTTTGGTTTTAATACAGTAGTATTACTCAACAGAATTCTTCTTTTTTATTTCAGTTGTATGAGCTTGACAATGACCCTAAAAGAAAGGAGTTCCTGGATGACCTTTTCACTTTCATGCAGAAAAGAGGTAAGAGCTGTCTGTTTTGTGACTTTTCATTCACACTACATCATGTTTGCTCTTTAGTTCCTAAATGTTGCTTTGGTTTATCTGAGACTACAGGATCTGGCAGAGTCCTAACTCATTTAGTTGGCCACTGGCCATCTCTGACGACACAGTTCCTTGACACTGCTCAGACCTTTTTATCCAGAGCAACTAATGCACACAATGTGTCCATGTGAGTCAGATGGGCCAAGCTGTACCTCCCAGAGAGGATCAGTGTTTTTACAGTAGTGCATGTTTTGGCAAGCTTTGATGGGTGATGCTGAGAGAGTGTGTGCGAGCTTCATGCTTCATAATGTTTAGTCACAGCCATGATGGACACTGTAGTATGTTTGAGAGTGTGCGTGTTATCTAGACTTTGTTTTGTCAGTGTGAGACAGAAGGTTATTATGAGCATTTCTCTATTCTTGTAAATACATGTACATTAAGCTGGAGAAAACTGCCTGGTCCTGCACCCAGAGGTCTTGTTTGTGGGGTGATGAATTAAAGACGGTCAGCCAGAGGGAGGGGCACAATCTGTCAGGACCCTGTTAGCATCTCTGTCCAGTGGCAGACACCAGGAGTGGCTGCTGACCCCGGGCTCTAGCTGCTCAGACTAAGAGATCCATCAAGCTCACTAAAATGCCACATGACAGCAGATAATTGGCTGTTGTGCACTCAAGATTTGATGTCTGAAAGGTTTACAAAAAAAATACAATAGGGATATCTGGAACAAATCAAAAGTGAAATGAAAAGTGATGTTTAAAGGTTGTGACAGAATACTGACCACCTTTGGGTGAAGTAATACAAGCAAAAGGTCATAACGGTATGAGGACAGGCATTATCTTCAAAGGTGAAATGCATAACAGGAATAAAATAACAGGCGCCATGGAGGTTCTGACATGAACAGTACACTAACTTTAGATGCGTAATATTGATGCACAGGTATGAAGGGTATCATTTGAGCTACTCTGGTGCGAGATCTTCACCCTCCCCTATAACAAGAGACACTTGGCTGACCTCCACTGTCTCGCGGTTTGAGTGGAAGCAAATTGCTTGGCTGCCTTCCGTTTTGCAGCTTGTGCCAGGAGTATCCGAGATAAAGAGCAAATCCTGCCAGGCTCTTATTTATGGCCTGATGATTACAGTGTATTTACCCCGCCTTCCTTTTCAGGTTCCAGCTTATTGCACATCTTAATGAGAGGGCACTTACATGGCTTTATCATTTTATCATTTGTGGCTTTTTTAAGAAGGCACGCTAAAAGCTTGCTTTTAAAGTGTTCAAAGATTTTAAAACTTGGCCATACGCTGTTGGTTCGCTCTGTTTTTCCTGATTGAAAGAAACTGCAGCATTAGTGAGCATAAATGCTCACCAATGCATTTATGTTTTATGTTTCATGTTGCACGAATACACCAAAGAAAATTCCTAGTCTGTGAAACTAGGGCTGGGCGATATGATGATAAAAATCGAATCATAATCTGCTTTTTTGGGAACATCGTCATTTCGTGATTCAGTGGTTTATATGTTTGACACTTTCTCTCCTACTGTCCACGCTACTGTCAGGATTAAACCAGAACTAAACCAGAAGAAAACTAGGTCTAAACCAGGTCTAAAATCAGACAATAGCACGGACTGAATCTGGATTAAACCGGGACTAAACCAAGAAGTAAACCAGACTAAAGCAGAGGCTGAAATCGAGGTCTAAACCAGGACCAAACTAAAAAGGACAGAATGAAACGATTACCCAGGACTAAACCCAGCACTAAACCAGGTCTAAACCCAGGACTAAACCAGGTCTAAACCCAGGACTAAACCAGGACTAAACGCAAGGACTCAATCAGAAATAAACCAAGAGAAACCAGGGTCTAAATCAGGTCTAAACCTGGACAATATCACAAACTGAACCAGGATTAAACCAGTACTACACCAGGTCTAAACCCAAGAAGAAGCAGATGGCTTTAGTCGCCTTTAAAAGACAATACACATGAATCGTGATAAAATCGAAATCGTGATTTAAACTAAAGAAAATCGTGATAAGATTTTTTTGGCCATATCGCCCAGCCCTATGTGAAACCTTCATTGACAGTGGCAATAAACTCGATTCTGATTCTATAAAAAAGTAAATTCAATTAATTTAAAATATAATTGTACAAACATTACTGTTAAAATGCAGGCAATATTTTGTTAATATTAAAAAATAGAATAGGAGACATGTGTTTAAAAGTTTTGAGAAACCTATGGTCAAATGACAAATGGGGAAGTGCTTTTCCCACCTCAATGTGGGGCCTCCAGGCCTTGAGAGGAACAGCGGAAGGAAAACTTACGAGGGATTCCCATTTCCTGCCTTTACGCTTAAAAACAGGCACAAGTGTGTGTGTGTGTGTGTGTGTGTGTGTGTGTGTGTGTGTGTGTGTGTGTGTGTGTGTGTGTGTGTGTGTGTGTGTGTGTGTGTGTGTGTGTGTGTGTGTGTATGCCTTCCCTA
>OMNZ01056688.1:0-10645 GCA_900303255.1 Lesueurigobius sanzi | reverse complement strand
TTTAAGTATCCTGGTTTTGTCTGTGTCCATGTAAACACAATATCCCTGTTTCAGTTTTCTGGATAAGCCAGTATCCAGGTTATTAGAAACCAGGATACTCTCACTGGGATAGTCCCACAGTATCCAGGATATTGGGTCATGTAAACAGAATATCCTGGTTTCTTTCTGCTGATGACGCACGGAGCATGTGCAACTTCAGAGACAAATACGGCAGGAATTTGCTCGACCTTTATACCTTCTAAAAATAAACAAAACAGCACAGGTTACTTTACAAAACAACAGAACCAGGATGTAGTTCCAGTGCCACCTGCTAAGATTTTGAACTAAACTGTCACTTTGGGATAGCTCTTGTCCCTGTGTTTAGAGAAATGCAACATAGCTAAAGTGTGTAGCTCCTGACCGTATTTGTCAATAGCCCCGCCCCTCTCTGGAGCCTAAATATCCAGGATACTGTTGTTTCCCATGTAAACGGGAACATGAGTATCCAGGTTTCTCCGAGCGCATGTAAACATCATATCCAGAATACTGTCATAACCAGGATATTACTAATAACCAGGATACTCAAGCGCATGTAAACTCACTCATTGTTGTGGCACATGAAGTTGGATGAACGTGTGCAGGTGCAGGGTGAATGAAAACCATATGCTTTGGAAGTCCGGTCGGTTATGCCAATCCATTTATTTGTTGAGAGGAAAAATATTAACATGAAATTTACATATTTTCTTGATTACACATGAGCACGGTCAAAGCCCTTTTCTCTCTGAAGTACCACACCTGACAACTAATAGGCACACTTGTTAAACTCTGTGTCCCAGAGCGCCCCCAAATGGCTTCACCAAACATTTTATTGATGTTTGAATGTGCATAAGAATCATAGGTCTATAAACCAGAGCAAGAAGTTCTTTAATGTGACGCTGTCCTCCGGTGCTCCATGGATCTCCAGTGGGCGGGACCTGAGTCACCTGCTCACGCTGCTGCCCCGACACAGCCCCGAGGCAGGACATCTGGGGATAAAGCATTTGTGAAAGAAAGCGTTATCGTTTTACTTCATTCAGCCGAAGCTTATTCAACCATTTGCAGTCGATCACGCTCCGCTTGCTTCCCACGGCGAAGGCGCAGAAAAAAGTTACACCACATGAACCGGCTTAAATGGGGAAGCGGAGGAAATAAACGCACATTTACTTCTAACTTCTCGCCAAATGAAGGACCGCGATGCATCTGCGGTGTGGTACCTCACCGCTTAAAGCTGTAAAACAACTCTGACACTCACCGATGACAGACAGCCACTCGCGTTGAGCCAATAAAATGCGCCGACTGGCACTCAAGTCACGTGACCAGCTGTCGTGACACAAGCTCCGGCTCGAAGAGATTCACTTCAGGAAAAGCGATTTAAAGATCCAGTTTAATTTGTCAGCGTTACCTAAAGCAACAACAAAAAGACAACGATTGAAAAGGTTAGTCTGTTGCATGGTTGATAAATAGCGCAAATATGATTTTCTCTTGGAATTTGCTGATGAAAAAAAACATCCTGATCTACTGTGCTTCTGCATGTCGACCTGTAGCTTCACCGTCCGCTCGCCATTAGCACCTAACATCCCAGGAACTCGCCTTAAGTGAAGAGAAAGCGGTGTACAGCGTGTTATTTTGTTATTCTCCACACTCTTCAAAGTTTTCCCTCCTCCTTTGACCAGAGCAAACAAGTGCATGCTGACTGAAAGCAAGTGGGACACAAAAGACATGGCGTCTGAGCTGGAAATGGTGTTCCAGAAGCACATGGCCGGCAGTAATTGCATCGGTTGCTCTTTTTGCCAACAGTCTTTCTTGTCCTCGGCCGTGAGCTCACCGGTTGTTTTTTGCATTTGCCCCGGTTGGTTTGGCTTCTCCCGGCTACAGTACACACCGATAGATGTTTGGGCTACGTGAGAGGCATACCAAACAGGAAGATTAATATTAAAGATTTGCTCAAGGCTATTGGAAGCACTTAGAATTCATCATACTTGTCTTTTATTTTTACCTCTTGCTTTTGATTTATGCCTGTATTTTTTTTCTCACTGGACCATTTTTACATTTATATTAGAAGTTCAAATATATAGTTGGTAAAATATAAAGTTGTTGTCAGTAATTTTCTGAACTGATCCAGCTTTTTTTGCTACCGATACTTTGGGTTTGAGTATCTACCAATACCGTGAGATTTTCTCAAAAATAGGTTTGTAGATGCCATATTTGTTTGTTTATGTAAAGTAACAGTTTTATGGTGAGTGAGAAAGAAAATATACACATCTTCCAACATAAAGTGATCTGATTCTGTGATTCTGTAACAGTATTTCAGAAACTATAATACAAACCTTCAACAGAGGACATTTTTATTCCACTACTTAAGGTGCGAGTCAGTCACCGCTCCAGTCCCAGCCTTGATTGATTGAAGCTTGCCTTAGCTTACTGCTGATAAATGCACTTATAACTTATAAATGTGCAGAAGTTCAGTTATGGTTATAGCTTTCCTAATTTAGTTAATATTTTTACCTCGGTTTGGTTCTGATTTGGAGTTTTTGGAGTCTTCTTTTGACACAATTTGCTGAAAAAGATAGTACATGTGTCCGAATTGAATGGAGCGGTTTATCCTAGTATCGCAATAATATCGTTATCGCGATATTGCATGCCCATATCGCACATCGCAAGTTTTTTTTTCAATATCGTGCAGCCGTACTTTCTATTATAACTTTACCATAAGCATACAGTATTATCATAAGCCATGAATACCCTGCTTCCTGGCCGCTCTCGAACGGAGGACCATTGTTAAAACCTCACCGTTTGCATGCATTAAGCAAAGAAAGACATGATACACTCCTACATGTGTACCAGCTCTCTTGTTACCCGCGATGACACGGAGCTGCCTCTTTGTAAATTCATGGCCGCCGCGCTCCACATTGGTCGGCGCGGTAATGAACAGGTGTCACATTGATTTGGCCCTGCAGACATTTGACCCCTCTCGGCATGTCACTCGGCCTCTGCGGGACGTCCTGTTTACCTGACCCCCCTCCGGCTGATAGGTCCTCCATGACATGATTTAACAGGGCACCGGCAGGAAAGTGCAAGTGCAAGTTCAGCACGTCTCCGTCTCAACGCGTTTATTATGCTTTTAGGACCAAACTGAATATGTTGTTTGGAAATCTCTGGAGATGTTGTATCTTCTGTGCTTGTCCAGGACAAAGCTTACTGTTGTTGATCCATTTTGCATTGATCGAATCATGGGTAAATAAATAAACTATTCTTTTGTTAAGCAAACAGGCAACGAAACTTAGTCTTGTAACACTGTCCTTGAAACACCATCCAACTCCATTCGCGGAAAATACAGTCAAATAGATTAGTATAGTTGACATTGTGAAACCTAAATAATGAACTCACGAATTCACCTCTAACTTTTATATATTTTCTGTTGCGTTTCATTATATGCAGCATATTATTACGGAAATAAAACTCGTGCATGGGTATGGAACATTCATATTGTATTGAGAATAGCCTCTTGTGATGAGTAGGAGTGTATTCAGCTCATCGCACAAAAGTGGATTTTTAAAAAGTGACATTTGCGAACACACAATGCAGTGGATTTGTACAGAATAATACACTATAATCCAAAGCAGAAGACCGATGTCCCTAATGTGCTGTCTCTGCCCTGCACATGCGAGAACCCAGTGTCCCTGTAATCTCGTCAACTTCCTATAGCTCTGTGTTGGTAAATGGCATGTGAAAAGTGAATAGCAGCTAAATAGCAGGGGTTTGACTCAGGCTTTTGCTCCGTGCACTTCAAGCCTTTTCACTCTGGCAGGTAATTACTATCAACAAACCTGCATTTTATGGACTAGTGAACTCCTAATGGACCGGGGGCTTACCGACTTCACTAACTAAAGCCTAAGAACAGATCTATAATGATTCCTCCTCTGTCTCCCGTTTCTCCCGTTTCCTGCAGTGTCTCAGATGGGAGTCGCACAGGGCCACAACATGTGTCCAGATCCGGGAATCCCAGACCGGGGCAAACGAAAAGGCTCAGACTTCAGGTAAAAACCGGCGAAACCACGGCTCCGGCGCGGCACGTAGTTATTTAAACAATTTTGGTTTATTGTTCAAGGCCTTGTTGTTGATTGTGGAAACAGTTTTAAGCAACAGCAGTAATAAATTTGTCATTTTACTTTATAATTTGTGGCTAATGGTTCATTGACATTTTAATTGCAAAGCGGTTTGGATGAATTATAAATGTGCCCTGAACAACACATTCTGCCTCGGTCTTCCAGTTCGCCATTGCTCGATTGCCAATGCAGAAAATACATATTACATGGTGCATTACTGAAGGGCACACATATTCTCTGCTCTTGTTGACAAATCTATCTCATTCTTTTGTGAAAACTGTAAATACTGTACAATGTGAAGGGTATTGTTAGCCAGTCTTCACTTTATCTCTTCTAAGTAATCGTAGGCGAATAGTCTTCAGTCTTCATCTGTAGTCTGTAGTTGAAGTGTAAGACGTTTCGCTCTTTATCCAAAAAGCTTTGTTGGCGAATCCCACCTCTATTGGTTCTAAAGGTTGGAAAAAACAGCCCAGATTGAATCAAAAGGAAGGTAACAAGCGGTTATCAAGGTGTGAATAGGCCAATATGTTTTTTCCAACCTTTAGAACCAAGAGAGGTGGGAGGTGAACTCCTCCTACTGGTTTCTCCTGAAGAGACCCACAAGCGTGTCGATTCTGTTCATTCGCTGACAAAGCTTTTTGGATAAAGAGCAACACGTCCTGCCCTCTAACTACAGAGTACAGATGAAGACTGAAGAAACTTTGCCTACGATGGACCACTCCTGTACAACTGAGAACCTACACAGTCTTCTAAGTAGTGTTGCTTGTTGAGACTAGCTATGGTTTTCGGTCGTCAATGAAGTGAGTAGAGTAGCCAAAATATTTACTTAAGAATTTCTGAAGTATAGAAAGCAGTTATCCAAATAGTGAATCAAGTAAAAGTAAAAGAAAAAAATAATAATAATATTACTGAAAATACTACTTGAGTAGGCTTCTGAGTAACTGTTCGAGAAAGTTTCAGTTTTAGACAAAATAGGATAGACAAAATAAATCAATGCCATAAAAATGATAAATGAAGTTAAAATTGATTAATTTTATTTTAATTTCAACATGAAGTTTTGTCACTGAGTAGCTTTTGGCAACAGATGTTTCGTTGACACATATAGTATTGCATTCCCTGCATAGCTACAAATATTTCATAAAATGGCACATAATATAGTGCTTATAACTTTTATATAGGGATTTCATGGACGTGATTTGTGATATTTGCATGTTACATATCGCCTCAACTGCCGTGTACTTCATAATGAATGCTGCCAGTTTCATAGAAGTTTGCACAAATCACAAGCCCACCGAACACCGCATGCAGCAGTACTAGCACAGACCTGCCCTGCCCGGTCCGAGTGACTGTAGGCCATTGTGGACCTCACCTGTGCTCTCTGTGCCCAGGCGCGGGGCCACGGTGCACTTCTCCTGTGACGAGGGCTACGAGCTGCAGGGTTCCAAAAGCATCAGCTGTCTGAAGGTGACTGACAGCTACGTGGGCTGGAGCGACGAGCGGCCCATCTGCAGAGGTAAGGCCCCGGCAGTGATGGGACTCGCGGCTTTTGTGAGTCGGGGCCGGATCTTTGGGATCGGCGTCTTGGGTTTTACTCCTGACAATTTCCTGAATGTCTCTTCTCGCTCTTGTTCCCTTTTCACGCAATAGATGAGATGGATCGAGAGAAGTTAAATAAATCATTTAGTACAAATTCAACTTGATTATATGCTGTGGAAATGCCAACCCCTCTGGCTTTTTATGGTAATAATTGGTTTGGCATTAACCCATGGCTGGCCTATAAATTTGACTAATCCCTGTCAGTAATTCATGATGCTCTGCTAACCATGCAACTTCACATAAAAGTAGTATGCTGTCAGTATATATAGTTAGTATCAGTATATATAGTTAGTGTATATAGTATATATTTTCTTGGTGCAACGTAACTTTTACTATTGTAGTATAGGTTTTCAAGTCGCGTTGACTGGACTGAGTTGAGGACATTTAGCCTCTCTTCTCCTTGCTCATGTAGTCAAAATGTAACTGGTTAAACACACAAGCGAAAGGTCTATGGCCCAGGACTATCATACCTCTGCCTTATTTACATTTTAACCCATTAATGTTTGATCTGGGAGTCATTATGTCCCATTTGATTTAACGACGATAACGTCCACTTTTGCCCCAGCCCAGAGCAATGATGATTTAACATGAGCCTATAGTTGTCTTCACTCTATGTTCTGGTTTCTCATTTTAAATCACTTATAAAAGCAATAACACATAAATAATTCAAGAATATAAAAGATCAGAGAAAATAATGCAATACATAGCCTTATGCAAGTGTTAAGGCATTTTCATATCCAAAAAAAATATTGTTGTGCACCACAGTTGGCCGTATACTCACAACATTTAACCACAAGATTAAAAGAGAAAACTGTTCACTTGTCAGCTTTTTGGCACCACCTAACACCAAGAGATACATCCAAATGTGAAATGTGTGCATTTAATCCCTTTAACAGCCTCTGAGGCATACGCTGCTCACATCACACTGAGCCATATCTAACCCCACTGTGCTGCTCTGCTTTGGGCCAATCCAATTGTGTTGAGATTCAATTACTGTGCAGAGGCGTGTTGAGGGGGAGATCTGATGGGGGGGATAGGGTCCTTCATCTCGTCCCTGTGAACATGAGTCCTCTTTTAGAAGAATGTGGAACAATCTGCTTTCTAGAAAATGGTTTCACGTTAAAATAAGTCAACTGTTTACTTTAGTATTTGTTGACTCAGGAAAGTGTAATATTAGATTTTACACGTCATTTACTTTCCCACACAGTCATTTCAAATTTTCAATCTTTGTCAACTGCCTATGAGAATGGCCCTGTGCCCCACTTTTGAGTTCTTGCCCAACAGCTGAGAATCACTGTACTAAACTGTAAATATTACCGCGTATGCCCCCTTTTTATCCCTGTGCTGGGAGTTGGCACATTTGTGCAAATGTGAGTGAAATTGCCCTTTAAGAATATTGTATTCTGTCCTCCTCATTTAACCTTTGGAGCTGGTCCTTTGTTCTGCTTTGTTCCCTTTCAATGAAGATTAAACATCACATTGGAATAATTGAAGATCTGTATTATAAATTAACGTTAGTCTTCATTAAATTAAGCAGCTCTGTCATTAGCCCGGGAAATTCCTTTGCTGCAAATGTGAACTGTGTGGCTATTTCTGACTATTAGAAACTGTGATTGCGATCACAAGCAATTGTGGTATGTGTGGTAGGTGTATTGTATTATCAGAAACGTATAACATTATCTTATTCGACCTTAAACTTTCTTTGCACGTTTTAATAGGGTGCTTTGGGGTGCCTTACACCTACAGCACATATTGGGTTGGTGCACTCAAAGGACTTCTCCCAGACATACCTCATTAACATTAGGAAAGTTAGTTGGGATTTTTTGTCCCCACTCATGTATGCAGCGGCGGCCCGAAACAGCCTGAGCGAATGTGACCAGGGTTTAAATGTTTTACATGAACACAGGCACAGCCTTAGGTGCATATAAAAAAGTAACTTTTTTTATATGCAAGTGTTGTTTTACATTTTGTGATATACATTAGCACTTGTTAAAAGGCACTATTTTAGGGATAACACTTCTCTCACAGTAGGGCTGATTAATCCTGTACTTCAAGGCCACTTAAAGTGAGGTTAATATTTATTTTTTATTTTTTCCAGCACCCATGTGTGGAGGACAGCTGAAAGGGCCTGGTGGTGTGATAACATCACCAAACTACCCAGTTCAATATGACAACAACGCAAACTGCACATGGATCATCACAGCTACAGATCCAACCAAGGTAAATACAAAATGAACATCCCCAATGGGAATAAGGATAGGGAATGCATGCATGAGTGATTCAACTCATCTTGTTAGCTTACAATTTATATGATTTAATGTTATTGTATTGTATTGTATTTATTTAACCAGGTAATCAAGTGTTCAATTTTTCAGTCTTTTTTTTGAGTTGTTGACACTGGCCTTTTTCATTTGTCTATTTTAATATAAGCCATGTTTTGTGAGGCCTTTTTTGATTGAATCACTCCCCTGCAAACTGTATATTAAAAAGCATTCCTTTCCACATTGGCACCTGTGACTGTGGGAACTCCAGGGGGCTTTCATTTCATTTGTTTCGTAATTGCTCCAGGACAGTTTCTGGGGTTGTTCAGCACACTCCGACTCCGACTCGAGCTTGCTCCTGGAAAAATGTGAGCGATAAGAAATAGTGAAAGAAGTCTGGCAGCGAGCCAAAGCAAGACAAAGGGAGTTGCTGCAGACACCTGTGGAGAGTGGAGTAATGGGGAGATTTGAGAGTGCGCTCACAGGAGATCATGAAAGTGTCACAGCCATTGACTTTGGAGTCGTGTTCAAGGCCACCCAGCTGCCTCTACTGCCAAAGCGCTCTCTCTGCAAACCCAGACATTTCACAAATCTGCTCATTCATATTGAAGGCAAGGCCATCTGAGGTCAACTTACATTGCACTTTTCCTGCACGCAATGAAATCTGTCTGAAGGGAACTTTGTTTGTGTTTTTTGAGACTTTCTGATGCTAAGGCCCATTTCACTTCTGCTAATTTTAGGCTATTGGAACCATCCTTTGGAGTGTGTTGGGACACAATCCATAACACCACTTTAGTAAAGAGAAGATTCTAGATGGTAACCCATACCAAACCCAAATACAGTCTTTCTTGCGACTTTCTTTGACACCCTTTGGTGGACACAAAGGGCTGCTGCCTGGAGCGGACAGTGCACTCTGGACTGTCAGCGCCACTGTTTCCGAGCCCAGATGAAGATGGAGCGAGCCTGTTTTTGCTGCTTAGAAGCGGTAATGTGCTTCTATTTCTGCCGACCGAGACAGCGCGGGCAGAGGAGACATCGGGTCAGTCAGAACCGCACAGTGACGCAACCCTCTCGCGCCTCTTGACATGATGACTAATGTTGCTCCTTGTCACTTGTTCACAAGGTTTCTAAATGTGGATTCTTCCAAGACAAATATTTGGGAAACAAAGACGCTGAGAAATCTACATTCATGCAGCTTTTTTCTCCTCAGTCATGCTGAGATGTTACATCAAAGCAACATTAATCTTTGTTTATTCATATGACAAAGCTCCAGCGAGATACAACTACTTAGTTTTAGCAATGCTTAAACTATTATTCCCCTGATTCGTCCTACGCCGCATCCTACCTGTTAATAGAGACATGAGATGAGCTTGTGCTCTGGAACTCTGTTTATCGAATGATCTGACCTATTTTTCCAACTCACCATTCGTCTTTCCTCTCCACCCTGGCAATTTTCATTAGGCCCTGGTTTATCATTGGACAGAATGCAATTTGCATTTATATAAGCTTTTTCATTAGGCCTCGCTCCATCCAGCCTCCTGAAAACATTAAGGATCTAACGGAAATCACCGGACTCCCATTTTAAAGGAGAAGACAAGACTGTTCATTATACGTCATGATACTTCCATGCATGTTTTTTCTATCATAATACTGCAATATACTATACCAGGTGAGGCAAACTCAAAGCCCATCTTATCCCAAGTGGGCCGGGCCTGAATAGTGATAACATTTCCTATGCCAACTCCTAATCCGGTCCAATCGCTCAACTGAAGATGCCATCTCCACTGCGCTTCATGCAGCCCTCACTCACCATGAAACAAAGGACTCTTACGTTAGAATGCTGTTTTCAGACTTTAGCTATACTATAATCCCGCAGCAGCTAATACACAAACTGCTCCATCTGGGGATCAACACATCACTGTGCAACTGGCTGCTGGACTTTCTGACGGGGAGACCACAGGCTGTACGTGTCGGCGGGAGGTCCTCCAGAACCATCACACTGAACACGGGGGCTCCCCAAGGCTGTGTGCAGAGTCCTCTCCTGTTCACTCTGCTGGCCCATGACTGTGCTCCAAAGTACGACTCAAACCTCTTCATCAAGTTTGCAGACGACACAACAGTGGTGGGTCTCATCAGCAACAGAGACGAGTCAAACTACAGGAGTGAGGTGAGCAGTCTGGCCATGTGGTGCACACAGAACAATCTCTCTCTAAATGTGGAGAAGACAAAAGAGATTGTTGTGGACTTTCGAAGAGCCAGCATGCTCCTCTAACAATCAACGGTGCTGCAGTTGAGAGGGTGACCAGCACTAAGTTCCTGGGTGTGCACATCACAGAGAGGCTCTCCTGGACCATGCACACCACATCACTGGTCAAGAAAAGTAATCAGCGTCTCTACTTTCTCCGCAAGTTGAGAAGAGCCAGAATCCCAGCCTCCGTTATGTCCAACTTCTACAGAGGGACTATAGAGAGCATCCTGACCAGCTCCATCACTGTGTGGCATGGCACCAGCACTGCCGAAAGAGCCTCCAGTGCATCGTGAGAGCAGCAGAGAAGATCTGTGGGGCCCCTCTCCCCTCTATTAAGGACATGTACTCCACCCGTCTCACCCGCAAAGCCATCAAAATCACCAGGGACACTTCGCACCCATCACACAGTCTCTTCA
>OMNZ01056678.1:9424-19792 GCA_900303255.1 Lesueurigobius sanzi | reverse complement strand
TGGGCCAAAAAGTTAATTTTTTGTTTTATCTGACCAAAGCACCTTCTTCCACATGGTAGCTGTGTCCCCCATATGACTTCTGGCAAACTTCAAACAGGATTTCTTATGGCCTCCTTTCAATAATGGCTGTCTTCTTGCCACTCGTCCATAAAGGGAAGATTTGTGTAGAGTACGACTGATAGTTGTCCCATGTACAGATTCCCCCAGCTCAGCGGCAGTACTTCGCAGCTCCTCCAGAGTCATCTTGGGGCACTTGGTTGTATTTCTGACCAGTGCTCTCCTTGTTCGATCTGTTAGTTTAGGTGGACGGCTGTGTCTTGGTAAGTTCGCAGTGGTGCCATACTCTTCCCATTTCCAGATGATGGATTGAACAGTGCTCTGTGAGATGTTCAAATCTTGGGAAATCATTGTATAACTTAACACAGCTTTAAACTTCTCCACAACTTTATCCCTGACCTCTCTGGTGTGCTCTTTGGCCTTCATGATGTTGTTTAGTGACCAATACCCTCTGACCATAGCTCTGAGGCCCTCACAGAACAGCTGTAATTCTACTGAGACACATAGGTGGCCCCTATTTAATCATTAGGGCAAGGTGTGAACATTCAGCAGTCTTTAGGAATGTTTTAAAGGCAATTTAATACACTCAGAAAAAGTATTATGAAAACTGTATGAATACTTGTGCACACCCCACTTTTCACTTTTGTATTTTTAAAATAATAACAAAATGATGTATCATTTTGCCTTCACTTCACAGGTGTCTGTTACTTGTGTGTGAACTTTCAGTAAAAAATTCAAAATAAAATATTTATGTTTATGGTTGTAATCTTGACAAAATGTGCAAAAGTTCAAGGTGTATTAGTACTTTCGAGAGGCACTGTATTCTCATAATCCTGAGTGGGGTCTTACTTCATGATCCCTTTATTATCAGATGGTTAAACTCACTCATTACTATTTGTTTCACATTTCTGAACAAGAATAAGCTGGTTTAATCATTGACGTGTTCAGATTCTTCAGGGCTGACCGCAGTAATGTATTTTCAACACCAGATGGCGTCTATACCAAGTACTCTACCAACACTGTGTGATACAGTATTGATACAATCATGAAGGCATCATCTGCCCATCACTAATGAATACATGTGTCAATGTTGAAACATAGCACCAAGAGCAAAAGTGAAAGGCATACCTTAATGGCCACAGGATATATTGTAGTTCCAATTTCAAAGCTTCCTTTTTTAAACATCATTACAGATGTGTTGTTTACACAGGTTCCTACAAACAAAAACAGTGGACTGAGAGACAGGAGATCACTAGGCACCACTGACAGGGTCCAAGCAGCATGAGCGTGTACTGTATAGACCATTCTCAGTCATGTGACTTTTGGTTGGCAGTCAGCCTCTGATTGGTCAGAGCATAGAGAAGTACAATGTTTTGATTTGAATTGCTTGTAGCAACCCATTGTTGCAACATAATTCCTCTAACCAAATGATGTCAGCTGAGAAAGGTCTATAGTACTGCCAAACCTTTGGTCAACTGACCTTCTGGGAATATCAGTATGGGAAGCTTTGTCTTGTCACTCACATGGTCCTTTAGCCTGGACACCACACAAAAGGAAGGTTTAACTTGATGTGCTTACATAAATACATGTTTTGTTCTGTCAGTACATGTATATTTTGTATATTCAGACTTCTATTTTTCTATTTTGATATTCCAATACCTTGTTCTATTTTTTAATTGCATGTACTTATAGTTTTATTATTTACTATTATTGCTGCTAGTCTATATTCCATGTTGCACCTTTGAAGACACCACCACTGAAGGAAGTTCCTACTGACAATGGCAGTAAAATGTATTCTGATTCTGACAGAACCCAGACAAAACTAATTCTTTGGCTCAACACTGTGGCATAAGGGTTAGGGTTAACCCGTATATATTTTGTACATCTTCAACATACTCTGTTAAACTACTTGCTGAAGCTACTGACATTTTTCTATAGAGTTTATAGTGTATATGCAAACAACATTGCAGCCAAAGTGTCATTATTGGTTTGAAACAGAGGCCTATTTCACACTCACCTCTTGGTCACTAGATGGCGATCTTTCATCTCTGCTCGCTCAAACCACACATGAGGACATGACCTCACCATGGCCCTCTGGACTATTCCCATCAGCCCTCCGTGAACTTGACCAACCTGAAAAATTCCAGTTCACGTTTGAGTTTTACAGACTTCATTTAGCAAAGAAAGTAAAAATCCAAGTCACTTACCATAGCATAACACCCATCATTACACAATATAACAATGTCGATTGGAGTGGTGTGGTTAGCTACACATATTCCACCTTTCTTTGGTTTATTCTCTCTGAACAAGAACATAAATTATCAGAAGTTCCACAGACTGATATGAGCTGTTTAATGGTACCTGTTGTGGTAGTGAATGGCAGCTGAAAGCCCCCGTGCACATATTCTGTAGCACATGACATGGACCCATTCACTGAGCCAGAACTTAATCCTGAAGACATGCATTTCCCATTAAAAAGGCACCAGCAAGATGTGACCTATATATACACATTTTTTTTTTTTTTTTTTACCAATTGTTAGGAAGAAATCCAACTGCGGATGTTCCAAGTACTAACCAGGTAAGGCCAATGCATGCTAAAGTAATTCTGGGGAAAAGGGCCATTCATTATTACAGTATATTGAATGATAAAATCAAATATATAGTTTTGGATGGTACCTCAGTGGAGCAAGTATGCAGTATCTTACAAAAATGCCCAATCCGTAAACCAATGTAAATTTCAGGCTTATATATTGGAAATCATTATTTGTGCGAGTCAGCAAGTTCCAGGACACCAGCTCCTCCGAAGAGAAACGCTGGGTCACCTGAAAAAAAAAAACAACAAACAAATAAAAGAAAAGAAAAAGTAAAAGTCTGTGATTTTGTCCCCCCAAAAATACTGTATACCTCATCTTCGACAATACTTTCAATTCCTTTACGCGAGAAGTAAAAGCAGTCACTAAGTGTGAAATCTCCACCAACTGGAGGTTTGGGCCGACTTCGTCTCAGCTCCTCCAGCTCTTTTTCCATAGAACCAGCGTCTCTCTGAATCAGCCCTAAAAACAACCCATAATCATGTGACCTAAGTGTCAACCTTAAAGCTATGTCACCCTCATTTGTTATAATAAGAAATGCTTCTCTTAATATCTAGCATTTATGCTGGTAATGAGATCTTCAAGTTTAATAAAAGTACAGTATTCTTCAGATCTTAAACACAGCAGAATAAAGAAAGGAGTTATGTAATGCGATCACTGTTCTCTCAGAGGAGTTGGAGTCAAACTAAGATTAACTGATAACACAGAGGACAATGTCCAATCAGTTATTCTAGTATCCTCTAGTATTCTTACACCTTTATCAAATTACACTCAACCTGTAGTTCCACAACTGACTGAATAAATGTCAGAGCTGATCACTTTATCACCGCTGATCTCTGATAACAGACTGATATTAGAGTAGCAGGTTGAGTAATGTCGCATTTTGAAAGTTGACATGTTTCTGACTTTGAGGTTTGTAAATTAACGTCTTGTGTGTGATTTGAGAGTTTCGTCAAACACAGGGTAAACTCAGGGAGAACACTGAACTATCCTTGCTATTGTCAGGATAAGGTTACAGGGCAAGGATTCTATTTTTGACTGTTCATGGGCACCTTTAACAGCCGAGTAAACCAATATCTTTTTATAAACGTGTATATACCTGCCAACAATTTTGATAAACAACAGCTGCAAATGTGTGTTTTCATAAATCGTGTTATACTCACCATTGGAAGCACTGGTTTTAAGAGCCTGTTCATCTGCTTTAGCCTTCTGTATTTTTAGAGTGGCCCACTGCACAATAATAATAAATACAAGTGAGTTTTTGCCCATCCATAGTCTTAGTTTGTTGGTACATAGGCAACATTTCAGAGGCTGTATGTACCTCTAGTATTTGGACCAGGACAGTCATGTATGTCTCAGAGATGCCCAGAGAGAAACCAAACATAGCTGGGATCATGATCAGGCTGACTATGAGGAAAAGCCAGATCTTCCCTCCCCACAGTACCACGACCCAGAAGTCCTCCATCTCCACCTGGTTCCTTGAGCTCAGACAGTGCAGCCTCCAGTCAGGCCTAAAAACGTCCTGTAAAATTCGAATAATTAAGTAAAAAACAAAGTAACAAGTCTAGTAAAGTGACTCCACAGCCCCATGTGTAAGCAGATCAGGCTCTGGCTCATGTGTCCTGTGGAACTACTGCAAAGTGTGGCGTTTCTACCAACTCAGAAAGTTGCCTGCATTAAACACAACTGCACATTGCGTATTTTGCTTACCTTTTTAACCTCTGTCCATACTCTTCTTCAGGAAACTACTCCTGTGGTGTTCTCCTAGGCGTATAAACACGCCCAGCTGCAAGAGGAGCAAAGTTCACAGGGAAAGAACAGTGCCCCCTAGAGGTCGATGGGCGTGCGACAAAGAGCGCCGCTGCAGCGAGCGGACCACGGAGCGGACACGTGGAGAATAATCCCCAAGTGAGGATTTCACAAAGATGGTTAGCAATCTGAAATTGCATGTAGAATTGTAAAATTATACCGCAAAAGAGTAAAATATACAAACAAAGAAAAACTGATGTGAGAACATTTTGCTGCGAAAATACTTTAGGCTAGGCCCCTGTAAACAATAGAATACCAGCTGCTTGTTACATAGCCTACCAAACAGAACTTTTGTTCACTGTGATGTGTGGATTCAGAAGGGTCTTTCTATTGTTATTATAACCCAGATTTAGCAGTTACATAACTGGAGGTCTATAGTTTGTCAAAGACGTTTAGTGGAGTAGTGCATGTTACAGCAAGTCGGATCGTCTAATACTGATGACCTGCTGTAGTCGTGGCAACTTTTTCTTTCAGACCAATTATTCTTCCGCTGTTGCAGCATCCTACCTCCCCTCATTCTTTCTTTCCTGAAAATGAACTAGACTTGGCTGGTCACAGCACACTCCGCCTCTCTCTCACAGCCGGAGACTGCTCCTCTGCACGGTCAGCTTGCACTCTCGCTCTGGGCATGTTTCCTTTCGTTAGGGGAGAGGGCTGACAGTCTTCATGTCATGACAGTGCTGCAGAGGATCGGAGTGGTCGCCCAAACCGCCACATGGACCTCCAATGCCCAGGACACTTTCCCGCTGTTTTGAGATTTGGTTCATCCAAATATGCGATGTCCGCAGGAGTGCGCGCTTCTGCTGGTGAACTTTGTTTTCATTTTGGCAGCTGGCCACGTAGAGCATTCTGACTCCAGGATATTTCATACACTATTTGCAGAACAAGGTCAGTGATTATTAATTTATTTAATTGGTAGTCCTATGCAGATCATTATTTGCCCCATACCCGCCTACACCAATGTATTACATAATATTTGTGATAGATTGGAAGTTGCACTGTTTCACTAGACTTTTTCAAGTCGAAGTAAAACGTGTTAATTGATCTCTTTCCTGACTTACATGCCTTTCCATTGAACAGGGAAGAGTGGCTCATCCGTCGTCCATCCAGTGAAAACCAGGGTAAATGGAGAGTTCCTCTCTCACACCCTCTCTCATCACTTCAGCAGTGAACGAGTTAGGCGTGACCTTCAACCCCACCCTTTTGAGGATCGGGTCTACTACAAGGTTGAGTACAAGGGTGACACCATCACGTTTAACCTGAGTGCAAACACAAACCTGGTGTCAAAAGACTACACTCAGGAGAGAAGGAATGGGGGCACTAACACAACAGAGCATCACTCAACCCAAGACAACTACTGTCACCACCTGGGCACTGTGACCACCTCCGAGGCCATCGGAACTGCTGCCATCAGCACCTGTAATGGACTGGTAAGACCCCCATCATGCATTCAGCTCAATCAAAGTCACAATGAGATGCTTAACCATTTTTTGGGGGTAACTCATTACAAAAGTAACTAACTAGTTACAGAAATGTAGGCAAAGATTCTTCAGTCTTCATCTGTACTCTGTAGTTGAAGTGTTGGATGTTTTCGATCTTAGTCCAAAGATCGTCATCAGCTTAATAACGACTTGAGCACGCTCGTGGGTCTCTTAAGAGTAAACCGGAAGGAGGAGTTAACCTCTAAGTCCCCCCTCTCTCGGAACTAAAGGTAGGAAAACATCTTAGCCTATTCATACTTAATATGGTTTGTTACCTCTGTATTGTCTCACCCTGGGCTAAGTTCTAAGTCTGTTGACACTTCTCTATGGCCGTGCTGTGCCCTGTCGTCCAGGCTCATTAGCATGACAATGGAGATGGTTTCACTCTAAGGTTGTTATTGTCAATCGGTTTCTGTCTCAGTAAGTGGTCATAGATTGGATCCAACTTATACCGGAGTCCTCCATTGCGATGCATAGCTGGATTTTTCTTTTTTAACAAATATGGCCTCTTTGACACCTCTCTCAAACCATCTACTTTCTTTCGATAAAACCTTAACCTCACTGTCCTCAAATGAGTGCTTGGTGGCTTTGAGATGGAGATGCACAGCCGACTGAGGGCCGCTACCGCTAGAATTCCCTCTGCGGTGTTGACCAAGCCTTGTTTTCAGTAATTGTTTTGTCTCTCCAATGTAATGTCCTTTGCATTCCTCTTCGTTATTAAGCTGATGACAATCTTTGGACTAAGATCGAAACGTCCTACACTTCAACTACAGAGTACAGATGAAGACTGAAGAATCTTTGCCTACGATGGACAACTCCTGTACGACTGAGAACCTACGCAGATAGTTATAGAAATATATTACTTTTTCCAGTAACTGAGGAATATAGTATGTTACTTATATAAACTACTATATATTCATTACAATTTAAGTAACTCAAGTTACAAGTGCAGCTTCCCCCAATTAAGATGCAGCATTAACCTGGCAAACCAGACTATTGCACGCAGGGCAAAAAATAGTTTTGGCCACTAGTGTGCGTCTAGTTTACTAGGCTAATGAAGCACCAAATGAAGTTGGATAGTGACTTAGAAATTGGCTGGTGTCGCTAACATCATCAAAACAAAACACTTTACAATGTGCACGGCTGAGGAAAAGGAAGTCTTTCACTGCACTTTTGCTCAGTGGCATTATTGTCACTATTTTCGGTTAATATTTTACCAAAAGTACCTCAACTGTAACTCAAAGTAGTGTAACTCAGTTACATATTTCGAATAGTAGTATGTAATACAAACATATTACATTCTTTAAGCTGTAACTAGTAATATAGAATATATTACAATTTTAAAGTAACACTGCCTAGGACTTATAGATTTAGACTTTATTTAATGTAAAGGGGCACTTCAGTTTGTACTCAAGGTCGCAGCGCTAAGACAATGGCACACAGCAGTGTACATAGGTCAGTGCAGTAGGAGCACACTCCAGGAGCTCAACATCAAACGTGCAACAGGCCACTGAACACACGTTACCCCCTCCTCTCTGTCTGACAGTGGTCTGTCTGTTAGTCTGCCTTTCAAAGACTTCCTGACACTGTTTGCAGAGAGCTGTCCCTGCAGACCTTATGGTGACTGCTGCTTCCTTGCTCTTGAACAACGTAACTAAGGCTTAGTGCTACGCTATCACAATAAAAGTGTAATCGAGATCTGAGCCATGTGACAATCTGCCAATTGGGAGAGATCATCATGATTCATGTGTGGTATTTCTGTTTAATGAAGCCGTATACAGACATTTTTTCCTACCCACTGGTCCTATTGCATTATCCTGCTGTTAGTGACAGAGAGAACCAATCACAGTGGAGCAGAAGCAAGCAGAAGGAGATTTAGTTACAGTACTCATGAATAGGGCTGGGTACCGTTAAACCAGGGGTGCCCAAAGTGGAGCACGTGGGCCAAATTCGGCCCTCGAGATGGTGCTTAGATTTTTTTAGAGTATTTATTTTGATTAATTTGTGACTGAATAAACTGTCAATAGTACCTAAGAACGCCAAAACAGCTTGTCCTACTCAACAGCACACAGTAATTAAGATAGATAGTTTAAATGTGGTCTCCATATGTGAAACAGTATTGTGTTTGGCCATTTGCCCACTAATATGGCCCTCCGTTGCCTAGTTTGGCCCTCCATGGAAAAACTTATGGCACTCCTGCGTTAAACGATACTGGTATGGTATCGGAAAAAATATGTTCCGTGAGACAAGTTTTAATGTCAGGCATGTCCTGAGACAGCACTAAAGAATGTTTTTCATCATTTCTTTATTATTGTGTATAGTTGTCATAGACAGCTTTGCATTCTATTTACAGAGTTTTGCACAAAAAAAAAAAGAAGAAGCACTAAAGAATGTTATTTGTTGTTTCAACTCAAATAAATGGTTAAAAAAAAAAAAAAAAAAAAAAGTATTTTATGGAATAAATGAGCATTATGGTTCTGTTTTACAGTTCTAGATCAGCGTTTTCCAACCAGGGGTACGCGAGAGCTTATAAGGGGGTACTTGGAATAATTTCAGATACAAAATAAGATAAAACTGAATTGTGTTTTTAATTACGATGTTCAAAGAAAAGTCATTTAAAACATTTAACTGTAAAGAGTGAGAGTTTGAGAATATTTAGTAGCCTTTTTACTGATAAATAGGAGTTTTAGTCATTCACCTTCTAACTAATCATCAAAACCATTGAGGCAGGGAGTTCTAAGAGTATAAATAAAAGGCCCTAGGGGTACGCAAGACAAAAAAAGGTTAGGAACCACAGTAATTTAGTATTAGGTATTAAAAAAAGTATTGTTAAAGACAAGTATTGGTATAGAAAACGGTACCCAGCTCTACTCATGAAAATTGTGATATTATTTTTGCCCTGTCGCCCTCCCAACTGACAACTATACTGTATGTTCCATGAAATGATCCCTTATTGTGATGTTTGACTGGGCACCAACAACATGAACAGACAAAGGCTTGTAAATGAAGTCACGACTTACTTTTGTGGTCACTGTTCTTCACAAATGTACTAAAACTTTGCTACCAGTTGTAGCAGTAAAACATTTGTCAGGGAAAGCTCCGGTTATCCCTCGGGCACCAAACAAGACGGCGCAGGTCCGGGCCTATTATTTAGGTATTTTCCCTGCTTAAATGCATGTTTCTTCTCACTATACGGATGAAAAATGATAATGTCTTTCACCTGGGAGGAGAAGATATTAGCTTTAGGGCAACCACTTTCATGTGAAGCAAAATCATCAGTGGACGTAATGAAGCCTATAATGATGTGAAAACAGTTGTTTAGGCTGCAAGCTTATTTGAAACGTTTTGCTTAATCATCAAGTAATCAACACCACTCCCCAGTCAAGTTTCCACAAATCTCTGGTCAGGCCACAAGCAGCAGCTTCTAGATCCAATTGGCCTGGACTACAAAACCCACAGAAGCAGGAAGCACTAGTAAAGCAGTTCCACATGGCCTCTGTATTGAGTGCACAGACTTGTGTTATGGTAACCTCCCCTGGCTCTGGCACCTCACACCCAAACACTTCCTCTGGTCCGGCAGAAAAGACACATGAGCAGCAGAAGAAGAGGTGGCAGGAAGGAGCGTTTGGGGCCAGATGCATTTCATATTAAGAAACAAAAGAGAGCTCCTTATTGGAAATACTGTACATGACTCTGCAGTGTATTCATCTATCATATTAGTGTGATAAAGAGTAGATACCGGCACAGTGTGCAGTGGTGGAAAGTAACGAAGCATCAAGTACAAGTAAAAAGTACAAATTATAGGTACTTTTACTGTACTTAAGTACATTGTATGATGAATACTTTTTACTTCACTACATTTCAGAGCCTGTATCTGTACTTTCTCCTCCACTACATTTTAAAATTGGGTTAAAAGTATTTTATTTTCAATGTGATGTCTCTACGATGAACTGGTTTAGACCTTGTTTAGTCCTGATTTTGTCCTGGGTTAGACTTGGTTTAGACCTGGCTTAGTCCTGATTTAGTTCTGGTTTAGAGATCTGGTTTAGACTTGGTTTAGTCCTGGTTTAGTCCTGATTTTAACCTGGTTTAGTCCTGGTTTAGTTCTGGTTTAGACTTGGTTTAGACCTGGTTTAGTCTTGGTTTAGTCCTGATTTAGTCCTGGTTTAGTCCTGGGTTAGACCTGGTTTAGTCTTGATTTAGTTCTGGTTTAGACTTGGTTTAGTCCTGGTTTAGACCTGGTTTAGTCCTGATTTAGTTCTGGTTTAGACTTGGTTTAGTTCTGGTTTAGACCTGGTTTAGTTATGGTTTAGATCTGGTTTAGACTTGGTTTAGACCTGGTTTAGTCCGGCTTTAGACAGGATTTAATCCTGGTTTAGTCCGGCTTTAGACAGGATTTAGACCTGGTTTAGTCCTGGTTTAGTCCGGAT
>OMNZ01056670.1:0-18402 GCA_900303255.1 Lesueurigobius sanzi | reverse complement strand
CATTAAGAGAGGAGGGGCTCAGAGGCTGACTCCTCCTGCTGGTTCACTAGCTTTATAAACCCACTTCGTGCTCCAGGCCTTCAGTAGCTGATGACGATCTTTGGAGTAAGATCGAAACGTCCTACATTTCAACTACAGAGTACAGATGAAGACTGAAGAATTTTTGCCTACGAGGGATTAGATTGATTAATGGACGTGATATGTGCAACTTTGTCGCCCCCTAGTGTGCAATCTGTAGATTTCTTCAAACTCCTCGTGTGCGTGTTTGTGAAGAAAAAAAAAAAACTCTAACTCGCTATGGGGAGTGTGCGAGACAGAAAACTTTGACATTCAATTGGAGCAGAATCACTAACGTAAGCAAAGCCTTTGTTTACATAGGCAGTACTGTTAGACTCAATGGACACGGAGAATTCAAACTCACATGCGTTGTCATCGCTCAAACTCAAGAGGGAGCAACACTGACGTTTTTAGCACTAAATTAAGTTTTCTACTAATATGCACTAACATGTCAAAATAGTGACAAGGATCTGTAGCCAGCTCTATGAGACACCAACTTTAACCGATTCTCAGCTAAAAAAAACGTTGATTTGGGGTTTCTTTAAAATGGTGAATTCTTTTGGTAATGTTCAATTCATATCATTCCATCTCAAACTCAAGCTTTTTATTTCTTCATTTATTTATTTTTAATAAAATCCTGATTTTCAGCTTAAGCATATTTCAATTAAAAGATAATGTTACACTGATGTGAAGTCTGTATCCACCGCTTTTACTGACAGTTTCAAAGGCACAATATCTGAAACATCAATATTTATGGACATTATGGAACAACAGCCTTGAAATCCTATGTCACAACCCAACCATGTGAAACAAACATGAGCGTGGGGGGTAAACGGGGACCTCCGCTGTGCATTTAACAGATCTATGACAAACCAATGTTGAAAATATGAACTGGTTTAACCCGCGCTGACAACCCGCATCACGTCCCGCCATCGTTCTAATTTACAGAGAGGTTTCCAGCTGCTATCGTACACGCAGGGCAAAAGGATAACGCCAAAGTAAATAAATAATAAATACAAAGGTCACGTTGAATGGGGCTCTGATATCGAGGCACGCGATGAATCATGGATGAGCTTTGATGGGAATCGGTGCTCTCCGGCCCATAGAGAGTCAGCCACGAAACAAAGCATAACTAAAATGGGATTTGGGAAAGGATTCAATGGTGATAAATGTTTTAACAAGGCTTGCATAATGGAATGGTGTAAACTTTGTGGATTGGACAAAAGGAAATGCAATAGTCAGCATTAGTTTGGATCAAAATGTCAACTTTTCAGGATTACTCATATTGAGTTGGTTAAATTACATCATTTTTTACGAATAGGTTGTGTTTGTGTCAATTCTCTTTCAGTTGGCTCAGGTGTCAATACAACTTTTTGGAAGAGAAACTGTTTTTAAAAGATATTTCCAAAAAGAAAATTGGTAAATGTAGCACTAGCTCTTTATTTGATAGTGATTGGATTCACAAACCTGCCGTATTATTCTCACGGCTTCTGTTTGCTGACAGCGACAAGCAGTTTTATGGATACAGCGACGATGGGGGAAAAAGAGCCACTTACAAATATGGGTAACATTTTAAACTAAATAAAGGCACACTGCGTAACATTTTGGATTATACTAGATTTGGATGAGGACCTAACCTATTTAAATCCTATATTTGTCTGCCTTTAGTTCACATCTCCATGGAGATGAGCTGGAGACGTCCCCGCTCCCAGCAAAGTCACAAGTCATCAAAGAAACATGTTTGTTCATTATTTTTCAACAATGAAAAATATCTGTAACAAAATAAATGCTTGTAATTTATTCTATTCATTTGGTGAAATTATATAACCTTGTGCTGCAAGATGAACTGTCACGAGATCTGAATTTTCAGTCTCACAACAAATCCATCTTGAAAGACGGCAGCTGATAGGTGCGTCTCGTCACAACCAGTGGTTCAGACCAATGACAGGCTGCTGTGTAACTTAGGGCGGGTTATGTAGGTATGACGACAGTCAGCCCCGGCAAAAACAAACATGGCTACCTCGGAGGACTTCGTTGACTCTATTTTAGCTGAAATACTGACCATTTCTCGTTTAAAAAAAAGAGCAAGGGGAAGCAGATTTCCTGGTGTGGGTGATACGTCACATGACTTGCTATGATTGGCTAAAGCCACATTTAGGCAGGCGTGTACTGGGGCCCAATCAGCTCAAAGCATTGAACTGATTGTCCCTCCTTTTCACGGACAGTTTGCACGGGAGGCTTTCCAGATTGATAATGTGTACAACTCACTTTAGAGTGACACATCTGGCTTCTGCAGGTTAGAAATGATATGCCGTGTACCTTAAATTCTTTAGTACTTTGCTATTTAGCAACATGATTGGCCTAAAACAGTGTCCGCTTGATTCAATCGGGCGAAATAAGCTTTGGCTTCTACTTGCTCCCGTTCAGGCATTGATTTAAATATTTATTTTTTATTGTTCCTTTCTAATGCTTTAAAATATCTGAATACAGTTTAAATAAACTGAAACTGAAACAAATATCCCTCCAAAAGTCCATCATCTTCACAAACAATTTGAAGGTAAGATAATACTTTATTGATCTCACAATGGAGAGCCTTTCCAGATTGGTAGAACTGTGCTGTGAAGAAATGTGCACTGTCTAATCAATCTGGCTTTTGCTCGGTCCGAAACATGAAACTATCCTCATTCTGAAAGCCCAACATTCATCACCATTCTGAGCAGTTCTACGTGTTCATCACAGCACCACTTGAATCAACCAACCAATCGTTTTTACATATACAGTGGTTTTCACACAAGGATGTGACACAAAAATCCACTTCACCCACTCAACCCCCGACCCCCAACAAGAATTCACCGATTTACACACAGACAGAACCATTCTCCTTTGCCCATCAAACGTAGGTTCTGGCATGCGGTTTACAGAAACTTTTCTTGGAAATACAAAAGCCTTTGCATTTATTTTACTTGTACAAACAGACTTTTGTCACAATAACAACACTTTCTTTAAAAAATGCATGTCTAGTGTTTGTTTGTTTATTTATATCCATAGCATAACTAGTGGTGAGAGACTGTCTCCGGTAGCCACAGTGTTCCCATGTGGGCCAAATACTACAAATCACCAAAACACTCAAATCCATTCTGTACATTTTGTGGCCTTTCAGAGCCATAATTAAACAGTTCCATGCCTTTCCTGTTTAAGACGTTGGATCATTTGTTTTCCAGGTGTCCCGTGTCTGCCAGCCTCGGTGGAGGGGGGTGTCCCGTGTCCGCCAGCCTCGGTGGAGGGGGCCGCACTGTTCGGGACAGGGGCTGGCACTTCACGCACATAAATCACACTACACTCTCGTTGGAACAAAATATGGCAGTCTGAATTTGCAGCCACAAAGATCACAGCCTCCGAGCCAAAATGTCATATTGTGTCCAAGAAAGTGCCCCGTTGGTTTATACGCTACGGCCGGTTTAGCTGCGGTTTGGAACAGGATGCCAATTTGTTATAGCGTTACCAAATCTTCATTATTACAGTGGTTTGCATCATAACCTGAAATATGTAATAAAATGTGGTAGCAAACAAGCTGCATCGTCAGACTTGGTCATCAGGCTCAGCCAAAACCCATTACGTTATGCAATAAATCAACCCAATGCAGGGTGATTGAAGTGCAGAGAAAAGTCATGTTTGTGTCTTTTATGGGTACATAACAACACAGAGAGGAATAAAACATATTTTAAAACGATAAGTATTGCACATGATAGTTACTAAAAGGAGACATACTTTGCTAAATCAACATTTTTTGAGTTTTAGAATGCATTCACAACCCTGTCTTGATCCGAATCCTGGCCCGGCTGAAAACATGGGTCTCGGCCCGGTTTAAACAGACTCTGATTCAAATCTTTTGATTTGTCAATGTAACTGGACCAGAAAGCGGAACAAAACAAAACCAGGAAGTGCCTGACGCCGTGAGGTCATGTGACTGTCCGTGAGACATTTGACCCGATATCGATCACCGTTCGTGGCGTTTGCTTTGATGTGGACAAACCCAATGTGAGAGGACAGAAATATCACCATGCAAATATATATTATTGTTTCTAATGTCTACTTATGAATACAGATACAAACTTTTTAATTGATCTATGCCTGACTAAAGTCCTGTCGCTTATCCAAACTGTAGGAATAACAAATAATAACTTGACTTGTAGTTGATCAATTTCAATGAATGGCTTATAATGAAAGGCAAAAGCCTCTAGATGATGTTTATCATACCAAAAGAAAGTTTTGTATCATTCATTGAGTTTTATTAAGACAGAAAGGTCAGATTTTGCTAAGACATAAGTCTTGTCAAATACAAAAATAATGTTGAAATAATACAGATACTTTATTTTGAACACACAAAAAGTTTTTGGTGGTGCCAAAGGTTTGAACAATGATGTAATTGTTCCAGGAAGTAGAATACGAAGCACTGCAGAAGTCAACCTGAACGGAACCATGGAACAAACAGGATTAATTCAAAACTGCGTGAATGAAGTGAAATACTGCTTCAGGTCTGTTTTTGACGAGGGAACATTATAACATGGTTAAAACCTTGAAAAAGATGATTTAGCATAATGTCTCAAAAGTGGAGAAATGGTGTATAAACCACAATTATGCATGACATTTCCACTTTAAGGGACAACATTGGCACTGGGCTTAATTGTTGTGCAACAACCTTGCTCAAAGAAATGTCTGTCTATTCCAGTCACCAAATACTATATGTACTATACTGTATGTACATAAATTACGGAAAACAATTTAATTACACTATCTAGTAAACTGCTACCAAAACTCCATCACATGTGTGTTTTCCTTGTAAGAATGGACTGTATTTCCATTAAAACTCAACAAGCAGATTTGGGTTCGACCTTGACCACATGAACTACTGAACTATGCTGCATTGCAAGAAAACAGCAGCCTATTATTGAGACTCAGCTCCACAACAATGTCCTAAACAAGTGATGCCAAGCTCCGGGTCAAGAACTTTTCACATTTCTTCGTTAGAATTTCAAAAACAGCTGGACGCGGCCACAGAGGGTTGTAACCGGTTGCGAGATCAGGATAAAAATCTCTTTCCACTTTTAAATGTGACAGAACTAACCATTTGTGGGACTTGTATTTCCAAACAAGTAAATATGACCATGTTCAACTCTGGATGACTCCACTGGCATTGCATTGTTTCACTAAAAAAGTGTTTATGAATAAAACAGCCATCGAGAGTCACAAGCTTGTTCAAGAGAAGATACTGCAGGCAAAACAAATTAGTTAAAATGTTCAGGTTGTGGCCAGTTTGCTCTCATGGTTATTATAAAATTGACAGTGTTTGACGACCCTGGTACTCTGACCAACACTTAAAAATAGAAAATAAATTTTAAGAATTTCATTGAAGAAGAGAAAATTGGGTGGCATGGTAGCACAGTGGTTTGCGCTTGTGCAACACAAACATGAGGTGTGAGATGGGACCTTCACGAACGGCTCTCTTGGACCACACGGAGATCTGTGGTGCTACCGTGTCGTTACGTTGAGGCGGGATTCTGACTTAGAGAGACAGACTTCAGTCGCAATCCCACAGATGGAAGCTTTGCACCAGTGGCTCCTCTTACATGAGCTCAACTTCTTTTCCACCTATATTAGCCACTCGAAGTGCTTCACGTAAAGTAACCACTCACCCATTCACACACCAGTGTACCCAAACACTGGAGGTAAGGTGGTCAAGTGCCTTGGACACAACAACTGTACCTAGACTCAGAGAATCAGGAATCAAACCCCCCACCTTCTGACCAAGAGACTATCTGTGTCAATAACCTGCAGATGCCAGATTGATGTGTAGCTCTAAACTGAGTTGTACATGTTATCAATCTGGAAAGCCTCCCGTGCAAACTGTCCGTGAAAAGGGGGGACAATCAGTACAATACTTTGAGCTGATTGGGCCCCGGTTAGTACACGCCTTCCTAAATGTGGTTTTAGCCAACCATAGCAGCAGGTCATGTGACGTATCAGCCACAGCAGGAAATCTAGTCGTGAGGAAAAGCAAAAACATCTTTTCCATCTACAAACGCAAGAAGTGGCAAGGCAAGGCAAAGGCAAGGCAAATTTATTTGTAGAGCACAATTCATACACAAGGCAATTCAAAGTGCTTCACAATTTCATAAAATTACAAGAAAGCAGATAAAATCAATCAATAAAACAAATATAATCATTGACTAATTACATTAAAAGTGACATTAAAAGTGAAGAGGCAGATAAAATACTTTCTTAAGTGCTTTCCCTTGTTCTTTTTTTAAACGAGAAATGGTTGGTATTTCAGCTAAAATAGAGTCAATAGCGGCATCTAAGAAGTCCTCCGAGGTAGCCATGTTTGTTTTTTCCGGGGCTGACTGTGGTCATACCTACATATCCCGCCCCCAGCTACACAGCAGCATGTCATTGGTCTGAACCACTGGTTGTGACAAGACGCACCAATCAGCTGCCGCTTTTCAAGATGGATTTGTTGTGAGACTGAAAATACAGATCGCAAGGTTACTGTGCCACTGCTGCCCCATAACATAACATATAAACTGACACCTGGAAACAAATATATTATCAAATCATCACAATAAGGTGGTTAAATGTTGCACTGATTCAGCATTTCTCCAGAGATTTATTTGTATTATCATGTGTTTTCTCAAAATGCATTTTTCTCCACTTTATTAGCACCTACAGACATAACATTTTCCAGTCTTGTAAGCAACAATAATTTGAAGGCTTTCTCTGAGGGATTTTTCAAGATCTAATTCCTGCCTGATTTATTGAGCTCTAACCACCTCCACCCAAAAACAATGCAAACATTTTGCAACAAAAAGGCTGGTTCTTTGGGTAGAATAGTGTAAATCAGGCTAGAATGTGGCTGTAAAATCCAAGGCACACTGATGTAGAAAAAGAATGACTATAAAGCCTTTATTAGAACATGGCTATAGCTTAAAATATGCACCAACGCGTTTCATCCTGACATGGCCTTCCTCAGGGTGCAAACAGGTTAGTGGGAGCGGCACATCTTTTTAAAGGGCGGCACCCCAACCGTTCAATCAGTGCACAATCAGAAAATATTACACATTTTACAATCCAACAATTTACATCCATAAATTTACAATACAAGCCATTGAAATATGAAGGCAAAGAAACAATACTATATGCACAACACTTATTATACATTACCAAGTTACATGAAGAACAAGAGTAAGGGTAACTGAGCTGCTCAAACAGTGGGCCCCCTTGGATAAAATAGACACCCGCCTTAACAACCCTACCACAATGACGGTAACAAACAAGGATTATGTGGTTCACAGAAACAGAGAGAAATCAATGTCATCGTTCAGGCCTGGAAAATCAGTGGCCTTTAGGTTCACGATCCAGTTTGTTTCACGCTGGAGTAAAAGTGTCCAGTTGGAGACGGATTCAATGACCATTTTATTTGTATCTATTTTTTTGTGCACACTTAAGTTTTTCAAAGGCTAAAGCCGTTTTACCAGTTTTACTCTTGCTCTACAGTTGTGGTCTGGTTTCCATAGAAGGCCAGCCTGTGTGCGGCTGAGCAAACACACTCAGCAACAATAAAAGCAGCATAATGCTATGTTCAGATCTCTGTCGGTCAACCACACCACACTCTTCATCTGTCATTGCGGCCTGTCCACGGCAAGCACAAAGGGACAATATTTAGCACACTATATGAGAAGTTGCATACGTCTGAAGTATCATGGCGTTTGAGCAACTTAAATTATTATATCGTTTTTCTCAGGGACTGTTACGGTTATATTGGCTCTAGCTTTTGTTTACATTTAGATTTATGTAAACTGTCACTTTCAATATAACTCCGAGGCTCTTCTGACCTGCAAATGTAGCACATTCATATATAAGTAATATAAGATTCTTTCATTTGGCCCTGAATCACTCAGGTGCATTCCACATACAGAACATGCATATTTAGCTCGGTAGGTATATCTTTGTAAAGGACTGTCGGACCTGGGATCGGACCACTGATGTTTGGATCCGAGGATAGAGCTTTGGAATGTGATGTCACGTAATGGGGCGTGGCCAGCAGATTGTGTTGATGTGTATGTGGTCGAGGTGCCATCTTACCGGTCCAAACAACAAACTGCTAACTGTAGAACGAAGGGAAGCTAGATGGACAAATAACTTCAGGAGAGTTGGGGCCTGTTGTGTAGTTGACTGCATGTTAGAACGCACCATCTAAATGGTAAAAAATGGTCACATTTATATAGCGCTTTTCTACCTGCTTTAGGCACTCAAAGCGCTTTACATCAAGGAACCACTCACCCATTCACTCTCTCATTCATACACCAGTCTACGCAGACACTGGAGGCAAGGTGGGTGAAGCGTCTTGCCCAAGGACACAACGACAGTGTGCGCCTGCGGGGATCGAACCACTAACCCTCCGATTACAAGACGACCCGCTCTACTACTTGCGCCTACCAGGGAATACTATTGAAAATGGGCTGTGTTTTCATGTCAGTTCCAAAGCTCTATAACCCAGGGGTGGCTAACTCGTCAGAGACCAAGAGCCAACATATTCACCCTTGATGCCGAGAAGAGCCACAAAATACACCTAGTGCATTTGTCCAAACGCCATCCGACAGTCAGCATCACATTATATTTAATCATAACAAACTACAATTTTATGCCTGGCCTTGTGTCGTTTATTAATGTTCAATCATTTTAATCAAAAATCTAGGGGTCAAGTATGGAGAACACTTTAAATCATGTGCAATTTCTTGTAGTCTGGTGATTGATGTAAGATTTTCATCTGCTCACTGCTAAATAATAAGACTTCGGCTACAATTAGGGCTCATGGTTTTATTACAATATTTAAATGGATTTATATTAACAATATATTAATAAATGTTGCTGCTCTGCTCAATTTCTTATTTATTTACTCTTTATTATTAGTATAGGAGTATGTTATCTCTGGGGCCCGCAAAACAAAATCAAGCCCGATATGCTATGGCAAAAATTTGTGAAGAACGCCACAGTTTTCACGGACAAAGATAATGCTGTTGCTTTTAAAAATGTCTTTAGCCGATGACAGTCTTTTTGAGAATAGTTTGAAATGCCCCAAACCGCAACTGGTCCAGCCCTCCTGCCCAAATTCTAAAACCCAATGTGGCCCCTTGCATCAAAAGGTTTGCCCATACTTGCTTTAATGGGGGATACACTTCAACTTTCAGATTTTGGGCCAGTTTGCTCTCTTAACATATACATTTTTACCTGAAAACAAATAAATAAAGTCATGTTTACAATAAGGAGTGTCATTTTGTGTCTACAGTAAACGGGAAAATGTAACTTCAATGACCATTATCTCGAAATGCACCGACAACATCTCCACTTTAGCAGTCTCTAAAGACTCCAGCCTTTCTGGTCTTAAACTGAACAATATTCTGATTATTTCATTCCTAGCCCAATTTATTGAGTTTAAAAATCCTCTCGGAACCAATCTTTGCAGTACATCCTGTATATCAACAAAACAACGCGAAAACATAAAATGACATAAAAAGTGCAATACATCATTTCTCGGATATAAACAGCAAGTCTCATACTGATATCAGGCAAATAAAAATTTTCCATATACACCTGCTGTGCCTCGCCTTAAGTAATTGCCTCTGAAGTGCTGCTCTGTCTATTTCCCACAGAACCATAATCAGTCATAATAGATACATTAATGCGTGTGTGTCCCATGAGGCGTTTGAGGACAACAGAAAGATCGGCTCATAACGTCGCTCGATAACCAGGCCACTGTTAGCTGCAATCAGGCCTAATAGATCTAATTATAGCCTCCATTAGTGCTGGGTGCTTGCCGCGCCACGGGCCAAAAGGGACATCAGGGAAAGACATGGATTTTTGTCAGCTTGATCGCTGTGGATTACACATGTGAAGTCATACATTGGCATAGTTATAGTGAATTGAACTACATAGGTCTGGTATGCTTCTCTCTCAGGATGTGTGCTCCCCAATTCTCAAATTCGTAACCAGGGATATTTTAAGTTTGAGGCTTGTGAGTTGTTGTATATTGTACATGTGTTGTTAGATGTGCCACCTTCGAAACTGCAGCGAACTTTGTCCCGTAGAAGCAGAGACAAGCCTGGCTCGCCCATGCCCCCGCCTCACAGTGCACTCCCACAACACCACCACCTAAACACAGACACGTGCTGGGATCGCAGAATGTCAGTTTTAGAGAAAGACGAGAAGCCGTAACAGTTAGCACGCCGCTAGCACAGGGTTTAGCATTATGAATGTTTAGACAGGATAGTGGAAATAGATACTGAAAACATATCCTACCGGTTCAATCGCAGTTGAAATCCTTATAAAATGTTCAAATCCGTTTCTTAAAGGCTAGATTATACTTGGCTGTTCAGGCCACCCCCACCGTCCTGCTGTTCTCAAGACGCCAGCCCAAGTCGTTTGAACTTCCGCGTTTCTCCCCTGAATTCACGTTGCAAAGTATTTTATATTTATTTGTATTTTTAACATAGAAAGTGACAAAACTGGAGAGCAATATATTGATCCAAAATCACTTGGGAGATTGAAGGTGTTTGTTGTCTGTTTACTGGTGGAACACATGGCTCAACCAATCACAGCTCCTGCGCTTCACGTGGAGGGACTTTTTGAGGTGCACGTTCATGTCACATCTGCATATTCGCTGCTCCTGCAAGCTCTGTGATTGGCTGCCAGGTGCGTTAAACACTGACACACGCGGAGCATAATCTAGGCTTTAATCATCCACTAGCTACTATTGTCATTGTTACCTCTGTAGTAGAGACCTAGCTGACAGTGAGGGTTGTTAACTCCTGTTAACCTTAAAGTCCTAAAAAATACACTTTGGAACATATTTGAATAACTTGTGCTGAATGGGCATATTACATACACAAAGGACCACAGAACTAAAAATTTGGTTATGACTAGAGCTTTGTTTTTTTGGAAACAGGAAACAGGTGTCCCCTCCTCGAGCCACCACCTTATCGTGGTGGAGGGGTTTGAGCACCTGAATGATCCTAGGAGCTCTGTTGTCTGTTGGTAGAGTCACCCATGGCAAACAGGTCCTAGGTGATGGGTCAGACCAAGAGCGGTTCAGAAGCCCCTTATGATGAGACCATCAAGACCAGTTACGTCGCCCAGAGGAGTGTTGTGAGGCTGTCCTCCTGTGGACCCTCCACCTGCAGGAGGAGCCATAAGGGACTGGTGCAATGTGAGCCCCACGACCAGGCAACGGATAAGTGGAAGAAGATGGATGGATGGATGGAGTAAAGAAGTGTAGTGAGAAGCAAATGCCTACTATAAAGTAAGGCTTTTGAAATTTGGCGTATTTGCCCAAAAATGACACATTTGAAATGATAATGTGCAAGTTGTCAATCAATTAAATTTATTTGTATAGCACTTTTCAAAGTTGTGTAGCACTTGCAGAGTTTCTATACACATCAAACTAGAAGACCAGGGCTTTCAAATGAGATAGACCACAAGCATGTGGGATGTCTATTCTTGGACGATCTGATATCACCAAGTAATTAAGAGTCCAGGACCAATGTCAAAGTTGTTTGCCCAGGACCAATGTTACAACCAGCCAATCAGGGGTCAGTTTTGCTCGATAAGGGGAGGGACAGTCTGCTTTGAAAACTTGACATGTTGTGACAAAAATTAAGTTTAGGAACAGGGAGCAGTCTGCTGTAATTTTGGATAGCTCTATGAATTGGTTTGTCTGAAAATATATCTAAACCTAGCCCTAACCCTAACCTTAAAGATTTCCTCGTTCCTAAACTAAATTTGTGTCCCAAGCTGACTATCTACCACAACTGACCCCTGATTGGCTGGCTGTAACATTGGTCCTGGACTCTTAATTACTTGGTGATATCAGGAGCATTGTCTATTCTTATTTTAGAGAGCAATCACATTCAGGGTTCAAGGTTTGGCCAAAACCTTGCCACAATTGTAGAAACGAAAAGTGAAATATAACACACAGAACCAGAATGATCATTAACCACTCCTCTTTAACTGAGGCCCATATCATGGCACACCTGCAGACCCAACACTAATGCGCGCTCCCACCTTTCACACTTAACCGTCGAGCCGCTGTATAATAATGACGACGAGGAACAGGTGCAGAGTAATGTTCGGACGAGTGTGGAAGATCCAGCGGGAGGCTCACTTCCCATGATCCCTCACTCCCTCTTCTCTCTCTCTATCGTTCTCTGCCTCGCTGCGCTTCATATTAACAGGTTTAGTGGCAATAATGTGATTTAAATGGGCTGCGCCACCAGAACACACTGTGCCAAATGAAGGACACAGGCAGGAACGGGGAAGGGGGAAAAAAATGAACTGTGATTGGTAGAGACTGGAGTAAACAAAGATCTTTATATTATTAGATTTCAGAGCGCTGTGTTATGATTAAATTTGTTGTTATGCGTCTGACCTTAGCCTTCAAACTTGTCTAACTATTCAAGAGTTGGAGCTTTGACTTAATTGAGATGTAAATGTAGTAAATGCTTCTCTATTGTGTGCTGTCGCCAAGGAAACTGAGAGATCTTTGTTTTCAGGTTGAAGTTAGTTAAGGCGCGACGCTGCAGGTGAATGTGGAGAGGGGGATATTGGTTGTGCTCAGGTTATAGAAGTCTATTTCAGTTGGAGCAGGTGCCAATTACAACTCTATGGGAGGGAAATTTCCAAAAATAAAATGTCTCAACGCTGCACTCAGTCAGTATTTGATAGGAATTGGATTCACAGTCCTCTCCAACACCATGCACATGTTTTGGAATATTCTCACCACGTTTGGACACCTTTATGAGAAGATAATTGGATCTTAGTTCATATGTGCTGACAGAGAAGACACTGAACTTTGTGACAGTTTTTGTTTCATCTTTACAGAGAAATTGGCAATAAACTAAGACTGGAAGACTTTTTTACAGTTACCATAGTAGTTACGGTGTAATTTTCAGCTGCCCTCCACCCCAATTTTAAACTATAGGCTCTTAAGAATGTTGTGATGTCATGTAAATGCAGCCTATGAAGAATTTAGGTGTCAATTTGAAAGCTTTACTGTATATCCTTGTCATAAATATGAGGGGGAAAGTACTGCATGTTATTGCTAATTTAAAATATTAAAGGTTAAGACTTGTCAAAAACCTCTTAATAGGCCATTGACCAACTTTTCCTCTGCTCACACTGATGCGATGTTTGTGAGTGGGCAGTTTACACAAGGCATTACGGTAAGAAACCAAACAAACAGCGCTGCCCTGGCCCAGCGCAGGACACAGAGCGACTGGACTGGCTTCATTTAATCCACCGAGTAAAACACAGACAAACCGTGGCTCAAAGCAAACACCAGCGGAGAGTACAGAGTGTCCGAATGTCCACACTGTTCCCTATACAGGGCAGTACTGTATAGTTGATACAACATTGTGTAGGGGTGTCCCAATGTCCAGAGAGAGAGCACTAAACATTTATCACAATGCATCTTGAAAAGTAGTGAGGGTCAGTAAAGGGGCCGATATAGACCACAATGCACTGCAAGCGTTGGACGTTAACGGCCAGATTCCACATCCTCCAGCTCGCTCCTCCCCGACCCCATGATATTTTAGCTGCTGTGTAACAGTCCACATCCTGCACTCCGTTTGGCTCCTCCGCTGGTCCGCCGGTCCACTCTGCCAAGACAAAAATGCGGACCAAGTCTTTTTTTTGGTCCGTCGGGTCCGGCCTGAGCTAGCAGTTCACAGTATGATCGCACCAAACAGGAAAATGAACACAAACAACATCTGGACTTTCAAAATTAAACAGGAGTGTAAACATTTAAAACAGAATAAATATATTTTATTGATAGCGTATTTACATATATCAAATTCGTATGAAATTCCCCAAATCATGAGATGGGGCAAAATACAAATCAATTCATCAAATAAATAATAAACTATTACCAAACTGAACTGTATGTGCATTTGAGTGGTCCATGCAGTTGGAAAGAATGATGCGTTTGCTTGGGACCGACATATTTGTACACACTTTTATGGCCCATGCTCTGGGGCCTGCTCTGGGGGCTCTGCACATGGCTCAGCAGCCTGACGGAGTGGAGCTCAGGCGGACCTATGAGCGTGTAGTGGGCGTTTGATTTCGTGGTCTGGTCGGAGGCAGCCCGTGGCGACCCGGAGACGTGAGATGTGGAACCAGGCAGTAACAGCCGACAGCATGGTCAACAGCGACTGGACTCAACATGGATGAATGGAACTGACCAAAACGCTGCTTTGGTGGCATGTTGTGGATTATTTATGAATAAAACCCCTTAAATATAACCCGCTACGTGGAAAACTTGCTAACGTTCACTAACGTTAAACCTTCAGAACAGTACAAGACTGCAGTTTGAAGTCTGTAGGACAGGGGTGTCCAAATGACATGTAGACAGCATGAAGGGCCACAGATCCTTCGTCAGTGCATGCAAACATTCAACTAGGTGTATTTAAGAGAAGTTTGAACAGTATCCCACACCTTGGAGCCATAAAGCTAGCTCTGTAAATAAATGTAACCTTTTTAGGTTTTAATTGTGTGGAATTATTAAGACTGCAGTAAAACGTACCATCTCTGAGGAGGCCTGAGGGACAACAAAAATTGGTCTGAGGGCCGCATTTGGCCCCCGAGCCGCACTTTGGACATGCCTGCTGTAAGAGCCACTGAAATGGAGATGTTTTCGCCATAATGTGAGAGACCTTAAAGTTACAATCTTTAAATGCACGGAGAAACGTTGAATCAGTGCAATAATTAAACACCTTATTGTATATATCTGTCAATTTATTTGTTTTCAGGTGAAAGTTTATATGTTAAGAGTAAACTGGCCCAAAATCTGAAAATTGAAAACATTAACTTTTTCCCCTTAAACGTCACAGCTGTCTTTGCCACTACATATCTTCCTATAGCAGCCTGGTACATTCCAGTCTATATTTTCATTGTTACCCCTATATCCGTGTGCAGCTCATTAAAGTGACACTTAACCATGTTTCTCCCGGCGCCCTCCGTGCCCTTTAGCAATTATGCCTTTTCTCTGTCTTCCATTACGGCAGACAGTTTTATCACCGGCCCCTAACGAAAACCAAATTTCAAGATATTCTATAAAATCACTCAACTCCGCTTCGCATCTATCTTCAAATAAGTCCCATACCGGTCGACGGGACTCCCCAACCTTTGGCGCACTTTGAAATACGCAGGCTCCTTATTTAGGACGTCCATCATGGCTCGCCGCCTCTTTGGAAGTTGGGTGCCCTGTGTTCTTTAAAAGCACGGGTACCATCAGAGGTCCTGGCAGCGTGACCACCACTTATTTCCATAACGCTTTTTTCCCCCGCCGTTGTGATTGAAGTCTCATTCGGTTGTTACGAGGCTTAAGTGCCGCTTCACAAGGGCCCACTCCTGTAAAACAGGGGCCTTTGAACCGGCCGGGGTTTTGTGGTCAAATTAAAACTGCAAACGAAGGAACTGATATGGCATCAAACTTTTATTATTTCAATTTGGGCCGCTGGGCTCTCGGAAAGGAAGGTGGATTTGGTTAGTGTGTGGATGTGATTTGCAGAGTCCGTTCCAAGCTTGTAATGCACTGAAGTCTCCACCTGCGCCTAATGACAAATAAAACACTTTCCTGCTGATTAACTTATTGATTGACTCTCCTCTGAGGATAGTGGAAAAAGTCTTCAGGCTCCAACGGCTGCTCGTGCTAATTCTTGTGTCTAATTAAGTACTGTACCAGTTTGTAATCACTTGGCTGTGCATTTCCCACTGTTTTTCAGTCTTGACTATTCCAGCCTAATAGCATGGAGCCCCAAGTTAGTCAAAAATAATACAGTGATAAAGGAAGAACAAAATGTCCGATATTAGCACATAATTATTCAAATTTCACTGCAAACACTTATTATTTAAGAGACACTGCAGGTGTATAGGCGGGAAATGAGTCATATACATTGGAAACTTGCTGTAGATTGCCGATTTAAATATGTGGGAAAATGTATTGAAAGTTTATTGGCCAAAATTGCGAATGTATTTTTGGCAACAAACCAATAAAGGATAGCGCAAGGGTAACATTTATGGTTTTATTTTGTTTATTTTGATGAATGGGTTACAAAGATTTATTCTGGGAGGATTTGGGATATTTTGTTTAGTTTTTGTATAAGCTAGCTATTCGGGAATAAATCTGTATAAATTCAAACTTTGCCTTATTTTTGGGGTTCAAAACTCAATAAATCAGGCAGGAATCAATATTGAAAAATTCTTCTGGACAAACCTTTAAAATATTGTAAAGTCCAAGACTGCAAAGTTTGGAATCTGTAGGATTTACTAAAGTGGAGATGTTTTTGCCACAATGTTAGAAAAATACATTTTGAGAAAATGGTTATTGAAGTTATAAATTTACGTGCAGCTCTATGGAGAAACGTTGACAGAATAATTGCACACCTTACTGTAAAGATTGGGACATTTATTTGTTTCCTGCAGAAGCATACAGTATGAAGAGTTAATTTGCAAAAGCAGATGCCATTCTCAAAAATCAACGTATGCTTGTCATTTTCTCAGAGGCTAATCTCACCTCCCATTAAAACTAGTTCACAACCTGGGGTAGACTTGAGTCTCGGAGATGTCTCCTGGAAAGTAGCCAGAGTCTCCAGGGAGTTGCGGGAAATTCAAACATGTTTGAATTTTTCGGAGACTAGTTGGAGACTTTTTACTCCTTGACACGGCTCCCCGATCACGGACAAAATCTAGATCTGATGGAGTCTTTTAAAAGTCTCCAACTAGTCTCCCGCAAATCCCTGGGAGACTTCAGACTCCAGGGACGCCTCCGTGAAGTCTCAAGTTTCCGCCAGGTTGTGAACTAGTCTCCAGGCCGGTGAGATTGGACCTTTACTTATTGATCAAACAGATTCAACTTTAGTATTATGGTGCCACCTGCGCACTACAGTGATGAAAATCCTTAACAGTTTAGCCAAAGAAATTCTGGGCCAAAACCTGAAAATTGAAAATATTGAGTTTTTCCTGCTGCGTCTCCCCTTAAATTATAGGCCCTAATGTCATGTGAACACAATCTTGAACACGGATAATAAACAAACTCAGCTTTCAGCCCCACGTAATGGGTGGCCACCGCTGCATCCGACTGCCATCTGGAGCACGAGAACGAGTCTGGAACTTTGCTTTCTAAAATACGCCAAGAGAAATCCTTATCTCTCATCGTTTGCAAAACACCATCCTTTACACGCCGCATGCTGCAAACTCAATATTTATCTTCTCACATTGCGGCGCTATGACTTATGACTGTCGACATTAGAATCGCTGACACATTTCAGACGCACCTCCCATCTTTATTATTCTCTGTCACGGCGAGAAACCCCCTGACTTTGACGAACGAGCATCTGTTCCGAGCCGAGACATATCGGGGGGCATCGCGTTGATTTGTCTTCCTCTAATTATCCGGAAGGGTGACATCAGAGCGGACAGTTGCGTGCGGGACGGGGGTCAGCGGATTTCGACAGCGGCATCTGGACCAGAGGCTGTCCGCACTCCATTAGCTCGGCGACGACGGCCGGCAGAAACATTGGCACGGAGAACGCCGAAGGAAGCCGGGCCAGTGACGGCAAACGGATTACAGCCATCCGCGGTGAAAAGGAAGCTGCAGATGTGTCTACTTTCAGACACACAAACGAGTGTGTAACTGTGGTAATATTAATAAAAGGAGCTATACGTACAGATGCCCTTTCGTTGTATGCTAATACATTGGACAAAGAAATGCAAATATATCTGCCAATAGATGATTTGCTGAGACGTCACCAATATCACGTGACATTCCTTGCGCTACCATTTTGGACGTAGGATTTGCGCATCTTCCGATAGGAATAACAACTACGGGCCCAGGCTACAGGCTCTGAAATCATCCATTACTCCCATTTCACTTTCGCCTGACCCTATTTACACGCCAATAAGCTTGTCCGTAGATATATAATAAAAGTCCTGATAGAAACTCGCTGCAAAATCCATTTGAATATCCAGTTGTATTATATATCTGTGCTCTAGTCCTGACGCGTATCAGCTACGTTAAAACTAAGCACAAGCTAGCGAAAATGGGTAAAAACAAACGTCATTGGGGAGCTTTATTGCTAAGGGAAAAGCCCAACTCATATAGCCAGAAGAGGAGCCGGACCTCAGAGAAAAAGAAAGCTCATTTTAACAGACAATACCAGGAGTCCTGGGTTTGTTGCTAAAAGTCTGGTCTGCATCGTATGTAGGGACTGAGGTAACAACACCTTCAAAACTGCTTTG
>OMNZ01056642.1:1873-12958 GCA_900303255.1 Lesueurigobius sanzi | reverse complement strand
GGGCGGGGCCTGTCCGCTCAGCTCCAGGCAGTGGGCGGGGCCTGTCCGCTCAGCTCCAGGCAGTGGGCGGGGCAGACAGACCTGTGCGCACTGAGAATTTCTCAATGAAACTATGATTAAACAGCGAATGCGGTGGAACGCTTGTGTTTATTTCATTTATTGAGCTTTGGGCAATGAGACGATAACCCCAAACACACTCACGTGAATACGCACAGAATCACAGAGTAGGTTAAGGAAGTGACACTAATGCACACGCAACATTTGTCATATCGCCAAATTAGAGCAAGATGGTAGAGTCCAGTTAGGGTTAATGAGACTGAGTAAAGAGAAGAGCCTATTGCACCTTGAGACGTTATAACAGGGTGAGAGAAGAGCCAGAGCGCTCGCTGCAAGTCAGACCCATTACATCGGTAAATAAGAGGTAGAGCCCCGGCTTCAGCACCGCGGAGGAGACACTGTAAAAAAAAAAGCAAAATTGTACTAAAAACAAAATCTGCGAAACAGCAAGGCCGCGAAAGGTGAACCGCGTTATGGCGAGGGACGACTGCATTGACAAATGTTATACTCGTTATTTGACAGTGACTGGATTCACAAACCTGCCATATTATTCTTATGGCTGAAAGTCCTTTCTACTGGCACACGTTTTTGAGTATTGTCACCACTTTTGGACACCTTTATGAGAAAAGAATTTGACCTTTGTTCATATGTGCCGACAGAGAAGACACAAGAGAACTTTGTGACAGTTCTTTGTTTGTAATTACAGAGAATCTTTAAAAAAAACTTCTGTTCTTTTGGCACTTGCCCTCAAAAAAGAATCCCCGTGAAAGTTTGTTGCATACGCATGGCAGAAAGGCAGGGAGTTACAGAGGCTATAATCCAAAATGATCATCAAAAGCATGTCAATCTTTTGAAATATGAACATAATTGTGACACTTGCGTTTTGATTTTAAGTGAAGTCTATTCCAGGATCTTTGGGCCAAGGCTGATTGCTTGTCACGGCGTACAACTTTGATTTGCTGTTGGCATAAATAGTCGTCAGATAAGAACTTTCTTTTGTCTTGTACAGAAACCGTTTCGAACTTGAGTTTCAGATTTATTTTTCAGATTTATTTTTCGTGTGCGCGTTCCTCTCAAAAGCTACTCCCCACTGCATTACCAGCCTGATAAGATAATTTAGCCGAACAGACAAAGACAAAGCTGTTTTCGATGATGGATCACTTATCCAAACACTTTTCTGCTTGTCCTTGCAAAAAAAAAAAAAGAAAAGAAAAAAAGCAATAAATCAAGGCTTGGACAAACAACAACTTTCGCTTAGAATTTTTGAGGTTTATTTTTTTGAGGAACTTTTCTTGTGGTGAAGTTGTGTCATCCAAATAATGCAGACATGAAAGTGAGTGCTTGTCAGGTCCGTGGAGGTGTAGAAAAGGTCAATGGGCTTTTAAGACTCAAATTGCAAGTCAATTCAATTTTGGAGTGAAGTTGGCTGGGCCGTGGTCGCTGTTCTCTCTACTTTTGGTTATGACAGCATATGCCAGTGTGCCCTTTTAAGTTAGCACAGGGGAAAATAACTTAGCGCTGGTGCTTAACAGCTCGACAGTCCAGGTTCGACTCCAGGAGTTATTTTGTGTCCTCTACCACTACATATACTGTATGTCCAACACTGAGCACTTCATTATTGCTTTAATTATTGATGGTTTCTTAATGTTTATGATACTGTATTCATTGGAGCGGCAGCAACTGATGAATTTGTAATGTGGATTAATAAAGAATTCTGATTCTGATCATTTACAAGTGTACATATGCAGGAAAGGTGCATTGCGGCCATTTCAACAAAACAATCCAGTTTATTTATAAGTTGATGGTTTTTTTTTTTTCACTTGGTGCGTGAAGTCAAAGTTAAAGGCGCACTGTGATACTTTTAGGTGAAATTCTTTTTTTTTTTATCAATACGTAAAGTTCTGGCCAAAAGTTCACATCCCCTGGCAGAATGTCAGCGTATATAAACTCATGCATTTCATAGAATATGAATGATAACACAAAACCTTATTTCACTCATGGTTAGTGGTTGCGTGAAGCTAGAGCTGGAAACGAGCCTTAAAAGTCAGGCCTGAAATGGCCCAAGCCCGACAGAATTCAACCCGAGCCCGACAGGTGCATTTTGATTGACAGCTTTGTTAAAAACCCGAACCCGTTTGCAGCCCGACTGTATTAGGATGTGACCCGTCACAGGAACAGGGACAGAAGTTGCCAGTAGGCTACAAGGATCGCGCAAAACCACAAAGATTTAAACCAGGTCTAAACCAGGACTTAACCAGGACTAAACCAGGTCTAAACTACAACTAAACTAGGTCTGAAGCACATGGGTAGGCTACTTCTAATATTTACAACCATATTTTCCTACAAAAAGCTTAAATTGCTTACTTTGGGTTGTCTTGGTGTGCCTTTCTGGGACTCCGGGGAGCTCTGTGCACGACCTCCGCCGGGGAAAAGGCTGCTTGCACCGGGCTGCTTGCACCGGGCTGCTTGCACCGGGCTCCTTGCTCCGGCAAAAGTCTCCCGCTCTCTGCGCGACCTCCCCAAAATGCTCCTTGGTCCCACGAAGATCAAGCCGGCCTGCCCCATGTCTATAGTGTCCTGCAATGTTTCCCTCTTTTACCTCACAAACATGAGAAAAGACCTAATGCCAAATCCTCTCCTGCGATGTCTCTGTGCGCGATCTTCTCAAAAATGCTCCTGCACACGGGCACCCAGCTCTTCCTCCACAGACTCCGTTTCACCTCCTCAGCATCTATTTTGGCATCTTTCTCCATGTCTTTCTCACACTGATCTTCTTCTTCAAATAATTTCCGGCATCAACTGCATCACATGACCGCTCATTTAAAGTCATAGCGCAAACCCGAGACCGGCCCGGGCCCGAGTAAAATGATAAAAAATGATGCCCGAACCCATCGGGTCCAGTCGGGCCCTTTCGGGTTCGGGCAAAGATTTACAGCTCTACGTGAAGCCATTTATTGTCAAAAAACCTGTTTGTTTATGCTTTACAACTAGAAAAGCCAAATGTCCCTGATCAAAAGATAAAAATACAATATTATTGTATCTTGAAACAAACACTTTTTTTGTTTGTTTGTATGATCACATGAAATGGGTCTATATACTAACACATACTCTAACCCAGGGCTTCTCAAACTTGTCATGCCAGGGCCTCTAAAATGACCACGCAAACAATCTGGGACCCCCATCTTAAAAGCTAAATAATATAGATAATATCAAGCAAAAAACATTCAAAATGAGGTTTAGTAATATGTATTTACATTGTTTACTTCTAGGCCGTTTTTCATGAAGAATTATATAAAATACACTATATCAATTTTTCTTTTTTATATTTTGAAATCACCTGTGGATGAAAGGTGAAAATGAAAAAGTGCATGTTTTCTGTATCCATGATAGAGGAGAGAGAGAGGATGCAGGGAGTAGGAGTGAGCAGAGTGAGAGTGAGAGAGAGTGAGTAGGATGTATGGATGTGCATATGTAGACAGAATGAGAATGATTTCAGAGTGAATCTTGAAGTGACACGTGTAACCCGTGTTTTATGATAAATTAACCCCTTGATCAAATAATTCATATACAACACATTTCTGTAAATGTCTTTCTATCAATCTGCCCAGGGAGTACTGGTGGAAATGAGCATTTTGTGCTATAACCTGGCACCGAGCATCTTTCCTGACTTTGTCTTGATCAATGTGTTGTTGTGCACTGTCCCTGTACAAATAAAAGCATACCATACCATCTTGGGACCCCAGCTCAATTCTCACGACTCCCTGGAGGGTCCCTACCAGATACTCTAAAAAAAAAATTCAAAATAAAAAACAACGAATAAATAAACTGATGTGCTGCTTTACCTACGTGTTTGTTGGATGAATTTCTTTAGGTATAATACAGACAGCTCTTCAGTAACTGTACACCGGTCTCAAGGCAGTAACAAGCCTGATATAACTACAACTGTCTACATCAGGTCGTTAATACTTCAATAGACTGAAGAAGTCCCGTAGCTCACACTCGGCCCTATAGGTTTTGATGTGCTGAGGAAATTGTACTCAGCACGGTGCAATTTTCTGGACACATATGGTACGAAGCCTTTCTATAGTGACTGGACAAGGCGAAAGAACAGGCCAGTGAAGGTGGACGCACACCTTTCATCTGAGCCTGCTGTTTCTCAGCCTCCTTGTTGTTTGAACCTTCAAAATAATGACTCACAATATGGCATCGACTCTATCGCTCCGACTGTCATTCCTTCAGAGATCAGCGCTAGCTTCCAAGAGTTCTTCAGATTGGAGATCAAATTGCTTTAAAACTGTAAAACTATTTCACTTTTGTAGTTGTTCACTTGTATACCTCGTGTTTTCTGTGTGTCTGTCGCCACCGTGCTATTTCTGTGGAATCTCGCAATAATCCTGTTTGTAGTTTAAGATAAAGAAGGCTGTACTGTCCAACTCAAGGAACTGCAACCTTTTGGATCCAAAGTGCGAATTATTTGCAACAACACGAAAAAGTCTTATGTGTAAAGACCCCAAATGAATTTGAATTGAGTCCGTTTTTAATCAGTTCACAAAGAAATAGGGGACTGAACCAAGGATGATGGATGGACGGATGATGAATGCTATTGTATTCACGTAACAGACTATAACCAAAACAAATTCATTTGATCATAAATCAATGTTTTGGTCCCATGAATGTGTCACTCCACAAACACCTCAGTATCAGTAATCAATAAACCAGAATGGACAAAATCCATAAGTTATTTGCAATTCAATAGTCAGGCCATCAACAAAACAATACTCTTGTACACAAACACTACCAACTACAAAACACAGGACTAGACAGCTGCATTTCATTACAGCTGAATTCAAACTAACACCTTATAGCACTCACTGCTTTAACCGTGTAGCTTACAAGGTTACACCTCTGTGCATAAGTTTCTTTTAGGGCAGAGGGTTCTCTGGGTCTGATGGATGCTACAATAAGCTTTTTTCAAATTTAAAGCGGTAGACACATAACAGGCTAAATCCAAGAAATTGGCTCCTCTGCTTGCTATAAGTTATTGTCTGGGAAACATGATTGGTTAGATACAGAGGGCAACTTTGGGAACGCCCAAAAAAGGTCAGGTTGAAGATACAGTGAGGTGGGAAGCAAAGTGCGAAAATAGCTAAACTATCCAACTGCTCCACAACTACTTTAGCAAATGCTGAATTACACATGTGCTGTATGTTCAACCAAATAAAGATACAGAGGCATGAAGAGTGTTCCTCTTCCTGGGTTCAACCAAAGGTATTATATAAAGCACTAGATCATGGCGCTTGTTGACGTGGCAAACGTGGCGGCCATCTTGTGACTGGCCGGTGAGGCTAATGCTAATAGCAAGCAATGTCAAAACTGGGACAGGGTTTTCGTTGATAAAACATTCAAATTTGAGATGCAGTAACTTTTCTGGATTTGTTGTATTGCTGGTACGTCTAGGTATCTCAGTCAAGACATATTTACTACTAAAAAAAAAACGACAGCATGAATCAGCATGAATCTTTTTGTGAAATGATTTAAAAGGAAGTAATGGACACGCCACCACGCCACCTTGAAGTTAGCAGTAGCAGACGAAACGTGAAGGTGAAAGAAGGTGAAGAAAAACCTCCTGTCTTTTAAGAAGAACATCGTAATGTGTAAAGAACAACTAAACACCAAACCAACTTTTTTTTGACATTTTAGTGCAAACCTGCCCAAAAGTGTCCTTTTATGCCTAAAACCGAGTGGCTAACGCCCTCTAGAGATTGAACTCGTAATGTGTATCTATTCCATTTGAATTTTGCCGTTAGCTGAGGAGGTAGAAGTTGGTGCTGTAGGTAGAAGTTCACGTCATCAACTCTGCCACGCCTCAACATCCTCTCTAATGCTGTGGTAGCACTGTGGCTCCTCCCCTCCTCCCCCGTAGCCAGTTGGAGTTGGATTAGCGAACACGCCTCTTTGACGGCAGATTTCAAATTTTTGGTGTGGATGGAGTAAGGCACTGGCACGCCCGTTTAGGCCCTCTTTAAAGGGATTTGTTTGTTTTCTGGTCTTAGCACTATTTAACACCATTCATTCTACTGTTGTTGCATCAAGTCAATACTTAAAAAAGCAGTGTTTCCACTTCTACTGGACAATCTGCTCAATTTTTTTATGTAAGACTGTGTCGAAACATTCAAGTCCTGGTTCTCCCGATGGCCTTTGACTATGCTACTAAATACTAAATACTACTAAATCCTCCCCAGTACTAACCCAACACTTTTCAACTCTCATATTATGGAACATTTCTTATTTCCCTCTCGCTTATAGCCAAAGTCTAAAGAGATCAGAGTGAAAGGTTGTCAAGTCAAGAAACACCAGAAATGTCACTAGGTTTTATAGCTCCAAATTGCACCATCAAGATTTTTTTTTTTTCCCTCCTAACTTTCAGCCTAATTCTCAGATAAGGTCAATGTGCTGCCGGAGTTCACTGGTCTCTTTGTGTTGCTTCTGGTAAATGTGCGATGGAGATGTCAGGCGAATACGGATTGTTTCTGCCATCGGGCTGAAAGCGAACAATTTGTTGGTGAAAAGGTGAAGCTGGTCAACAATAAATGAAGGAATGATTTTCAGAAAGGAAAACAAATGTGGCAGCTTTCTTGCAATGCACTCAGCATCTGTCAGGGAATGTGGCGGTTCACTTTGAGACCTTCCTCTTGTGGCGAGACATGGGGAAAAAAGAAAAGAGTATATTAAAGCCATACTGCGTAATGTTTCAGCTCAAAACATAAAAGAAAAGCAGTAGTTTTACTTTGTTGGTGAAAAATATGTCAAAATCTTTTTAACATTTTTATGGAGATGTTGCTGTGGGACAAACAAATGAGATCTAAATACAGCAGGTCCTTTTCCAAATGTTTTATTTGTTATTTCTCAAAGTTTGCTTACATAAAAGTACAGATACAGGAGCCAACCTGACTAAAGTATTACCGTAGATGAAAATTTTAATGTGCGTATCTGCCGTCAAGTGTACTGGAATTGTACTGTTTCAACACAGATTTTGAAAACTATAAAGAGAAATGTGTGTTATTTACATCTTGTTACACAGAAGAGACTCCATTTTTGTTTTCAGTCTCTCTGATCAGAACAACTTTAACGTTTTAGATTGACCTCCTGCGTCTTTACAAAGGGATCGAGCATTTAAACAATTGAAAATAATTTTAATCTAGTTCAAAAATGTAAATAACCCAATACCTGCTCTATAAATTAGTGGAGCAAACATAAAAAAGTATATATTTTTTATAATTAAAGAACTAACCCCCCTACCAGAGCCTAACTCCACCCACATCTATTTTTCAAAAATTGCTCCAGAAGGAGGCGTCACCTTGCGGAGCAGGTAATGCCCGAGGGGTGAGGGTACGGCCGCTAACTTTCTAAGATAGTGTTGAGGCTTGCTCCAGCAGCAGCTAAATGTTACTCAATATGGACATGCTATACCTCTTTTGAAAGCTCTCCATGAGCCCACTTTAGTCGCTGGATTTGTTTAACAGAGGTGGTAAGTCTCCAAGCATAAAACGTTTAGAATCGCCATTAGCAGCTGGTTAGCAACATTAGCCTGTTGTTGTTGTTGTTGTTGTTGTTGTGATAGCGGCAGGGCCCACAGCGGCAGGGCTGCTGACGCGGATTAGAGTGGAACAGCCCGAGCGACATTGGGGGGCTACACCTTATTCAGCTCCCTGACAGCACAGGGCACAAAAGAATTCCTGCACAGGTTTTTCTTGGCACAAGGAAGCCTATATCTCTGCCCTGAGGGAAGGAGCTCAAAGTGTTGTGACAGTGGGTGGCTATCGTCATCTCTGATCTTATGATAAGATCAGATCATAGATGATGATAGAGTAACAATGGAGACATGTAGGCAACACTATTAGACACCGATTTATACAGTTAAGCAAAAAAGAAGTTGATTTCGGGGTTAGTTGCTCTTTAAGCAAGGTAAAAGTAGTTAAAATATGTTGTTTTTACTGTAGATCACTGCAAAAAGCATTGTCAATACTGAACTGATGAGAAGCATATTTAGTATCACTGGACTTGTGATTTTTTGAGTTTTAAAAAGTGTAGTCATAATGTCATGACCAACATACGACCCGAGATATTCTACCTTAAAGATTCATTAAGCCAGACGCCTTTTACGCCATGTATAATAGCGAGCCCTTTCCCGCTAATAAAACCTAATAAAAATCTTAACACCGCCGATCGCATTTGTCAATACGCTATTATCGTGGGGGCACTCGAAATAATCTTTTGTTGTGCTTGCCGAACGTGTTTCCATGTCTTTAGGCTTTTTGGGTTGAGTTGTTTGTGCAGTATTGATATTGGATAATAAAGAGTATGGGGAGAAAGAACTGTATCCGAAAAACAGGAGAGCCTCAAGCAGCGCTTCACTAAGTGCATCCAAATACACTGGAAACTGTATTCAAGCTGTGTTTAGTTCTGGGATACAAGGGGAAATGAGGGCAATGGGTGAGAACCAATGTTTGGCTTCTGCGTAGTGGTGATAATCCAACTCTTTCGCTGGTTTTGGCTTTATGAACCAGTTGAGTTGGATGGGAATTTTGAGCTCCATTATCATTGGTCAATTGGGATGATAATAATAATAATAATATCAACATACACCTGTATTGCACTTTTCAAGCCTGATTACCAGGTTTCTCAAAGCGCTACACTGTAGACATGTGGGGAAATGTGCCATCAAAGAACACTGCAATCAGGTAATAATAATAAGCTCTTATGTACACTGAAAAGTAAAATAAACTCTGGGTAGCAAGAGAAAAAGCATATCCATAAACAAAAATGGAACCTTAAATTTTGTTATAGTTATTTATCATAATTGTGTTATTTGTGTTTAATGTTGCATGATTGTACCGAAGAAAATTCCTAGTCCGTGGCGCTGACAATGGCAATGAAGTCCATTCTGATTCCGAGTCATTTCTTCTACCCAATAACTCAAAATGTCTTTTAAAACGGTCCACAATCTCTTCCCAAACGCGGCGCCTGAATTGCGTTGTCTTATTTCGAGTGTCCTCCAGCTCCTGTCAAGATTAAATATGACCTCTCTCTAAATCCTGACCCTCTTTGTCTACCAAAAGGACAGCTCTTCCTGCTCTGCCTTTAAGAGCCACTCATCCTTCACCTTTTGGTATTTCTGTTTGCATTTTTAAATCCGTCCCCTGTGAAATCCTTTCATTATAACCTTCACCTCATCATTAACTTTTATGTCTCAATAGAAGCATGCATTAGTGGCCAACATTAACTTTTATACCATAAGCCTGCATTAAAATATATTGCCAAAGGATCATAGAAATTAAGAACCGTGTTTGCAATGGTCATATTGTTCGTATAGCAAAAACAAAATAATAATAATGAGGGTGTTTATTTGCTGACTTTTTCTTGTCTTATTTTCTTAAGACCACATGGAAGGAGACGCCAGTCAATTGAAGGGCCAGCAATCAAGTTTATTGCATTATTATTGATCAACAATAACCACAGTTACAGTCAGAGACCTCAGTCAGGATGGGTCTCTCTAGCTCCTCTCCCTGGTTCCTTATGTATACTGTATCATTCGATGCAATCTGTATTCTACAAGGATACCCTGTGGTGTGCTTATCTTCCATGGTCTAAACATGTACTGAGCACAGCTGTAGCTTGTGCTTGATTTACGCTCAAACACATGAAACTTCCTTATACTGCCTGGTCTCTAAGACGTCTTGCTGTCTGTCCCTTATTATGATATTTGCTGAACACCACAATCTATCCTACAATTTCAACAGAGTAAACTCAGTTCTTTGGCAATTAATGGCTTTGCACAACCACTAACCCTGAGTGGGAAGAGATTTTTGTGCTATCATTCATATTTTAAAAGATTAAAAGGGTATGTAAACTTTTGAGCACAACTGCATTTGGCAATATCATTTAGTGATTGTAGGCAAAGATCCTTCAGTCTTCATCTGTACTCTGTAGTTGAAGTGTAGGACGTTTCGCTCTTCATCCAAAGAGCTTTGTCATTTAGTGATGTGCGATTCGTGAACGAATCGTTCAAAGCACATGATTCACTTTGCTGACTCTGGAGTTGTGATTCACTGTCTCCATGAACTCATTCGCCTAACGATTTCTAAACTGTACGTTTTAGACGTGATTTATGGGATTTAGCCACAGTGAGTGGTACAAATGTGTAGCTCACACTTGAACAAACCAAAAGCTAATTGTTACAACTACTTGTCCCTCGCCCTCCTTTCTGCCTGCCGATCTGCGCCTGCTAGCAATAGCATGAACAGTGAACGATTCACTGTGGTGTAGGGCTATAGCTTTTGAATATTTTAGTAATCGAGTACTCTATCGAATCTTTCATCGATTAATCGAGTACTCGAGTAATCAATAGTGTGTTGTGAAATATGAAAGACCTCTTAAAATGAGCAGCAATTGCCTGTTATTCCTCATAATCTTATTCCAAATTATTTTTCAAAACTTCACACTTCAACTTTACTAAACAATAAACAAATGCCAGGTCAAAAACAATAAATAAAACTGGTGTAGCCACTGCTATAACCCATCTGAGAATAAAGAAATAGGTATGAAAGAAAATATATATTAGTAATATATATTAGAAATGATCAATTACTAGAAAATTTGTAAGATGAGCAATTTAAACAGTGCAGGTTTTTCTTTTGGTAATTTAAGCTACTTGTTGCCTAAATTACAATGAAGTGGTTTCAGTTCTGTCTCGTGGGTTATTAACAGCGCAGAGGCGCCTCAGACATGCCCACCTCTCACTTCAGCACAACTGTTTTCAAAGTTGTATCTAACATCACCGCCACGTGCACACGCGGACACTCAAAGTAGCACGTTATATCGCGCAGACACAGTCATCATTTGAGTTCGGACTTTGGATGTAAGTGCTTACAATACAATAAATATGTATTTACAATGTAATAACATGAAATTAACCCTCAAAATACTGTAAACACATTGTAATTACATAATAAGATCAGAGTACTAAAA
>OMNZ01056632.1:3044-21430 GCA_900303255.1 Lesueurigobius sanzi | reverse complement strand
TGGCTCGTTAGCCCCCTATTGTTTCCCCTGGGCTAAGTTCTAAGTCGTGACACTTCCATATGGCCCTGCTGCTCCCAGTAGTTCTGGGTCATTAACATGACATTGATGAGGGTTTCGCTCTCAGATTGTTATTGTCAATTGGTTTCTGCCTCAGTAAGTTGTCATATATTTTGTCCAATTTATACCTGAGTCCTCCATTGCGATTCATAGCTGGATTTTCCTTTTTAACAAAAATGGCCTCTTTGACTCCTCTTTCAAAGTATCTACTTTCTTCCGATAAGACCCTAACCTCACTGTCCTCAAATGAGTGTTTGGTGGCTTTGAGATGGAGATGTACAGCCGACTGAGGACCGTTCCCGCTGGAATTCCCTCTTCTGTGTTGGCCAAGCCTTGTTTTCAGTAATTGTTTTGTCTCTCCAATATAATGTTCTTTGCATTTCTCTTCTTTGCAATGAATGGAATAAACTACTTGGCTCTTTTTGTAGTTTGGGATCTTGTCTTTAGGGTGAACTGTAGTTTTTTGTAATGTATTCTTGTCTTAATGTAATTATAATATGATTAAGAAAAAAATGATATCTGATGTCGATGTAAGGTCTGACTTTAACTTTAATGACATTTTTTAATGAAAATGAAATTTAATGAAAATTAGACAAACAGAAGACATCCCAATACAGCTTTTACCCCTGATGAGGCGCCACGTCTACGTATGAAACACTACATATAAAATCATTATTAACAGGAAAACAGGAAAAGTGACTGTGACAATGTGCCCCATGTGTGGGGCTGGTTGTCACAATGTGTGGAGCAGGTTTCCCCTATTGTTATTAATGGGGGGTTCGGTGTTAGTCTGTGTCTGATGTTCCACAAATTCGAAGTAACTGATTATTTGCAAAATAGCGTGTGATTAATTTAGGAATCCCCAAACAATGGCCCAGAATATGGCCTCTACCAAAGCTAATGTTAAAATTAATATGAACATTAAAACATATTAGACAAAATATTTCCATCATGAGGCCCCATGAGACAACCATCCCCAAGTGGCCACTTTACAAACAATGTAAGCTAGCTTTGGGAAATGGCATCAAAATGTCTTCATGCATCATCCTCACCTCATGTCTTCTGAGAAAATGAATGAGAAGAATGCCAGTACCAAAACACAGCGCCCTCTAGTGTGGCTGTAATATGCGACATACTGCCCCAGTCCCAACTTGTTAGAGCGGAGGTCTCCAACATTATTTACCCTGTGAGCTACTTTTTTGAAACAAACGTGTCAGAGAGACACTTATTCTTCAGGAAAACTTGTGATAACTATTTAACTTGAGTGGATTAATTTAAATATTCTTATCTTATTCTTACTGTATTTACCTAAATGTTGGCAGATTGTGTTCAGAATAAAAAGAAAATGAATCTTGTTGAGTGTAAATGCTGAAAGTGTAAAGCTATTAGCCTGGCTCCACATCTGGAGATCATCAAAGGATGGCTCAAATGCAGAGGCCAAATTTGCCTATGGGGACAATAAAGTTCACCACCATCCGTGGGCTGTTACTTCCGTGTCACACGAGTGATGCTGTTAACTAAGAACACTGCAAATCAATAAATCTGATTGCACAGTTCCAATTGAGGTTGGCTCATGAGGACAGGGTGGCCAAACTGATATCCCTGTGTATAGAAACACATTCTGGACTTGCCAGGCTACAAAAATAACAATTTACAAGAAAATGTCTATAGTCTTGGGTGAGAGAAGTCTTCCATCATCATGTGTGTTTTGCTGTCTCCTCTAGGTTATGGCGTTCCCAGCCAACAACGGTCCCTACTACATCGGGATGCAAAATTACACCAACATGGTTCACCCTTCTCCTGACCCCAACCTCCCTCCGCCTGGTCCTCCGCCTCCATACAACAGCACCCCCCACACAGCCCCTGGCCCCGTGCCCACTCCCGGACCTCCTATCTCAGGCTGCCCTCCTGGACTCGAGTACCTCACGCAAATCGACCAAATCGTTGTTCAGCAAAACGTGGACTTCGCTGAAATGATCATTGGATGGGAAACAAGCAACAACTACGTCATCAAAAACAGCATGGGGCAGCAGATTTTCTTGGCCAGAGAGGAAAGCAATTTCTTTACCATGCAGTTTCTGGGACCCCTTAGACCTTTCAATATCCACATACATGACAATTTCGGTCGGGAAGTTTTGACTGTGACGCGTGCGGCCAAATGCGGATCTTGTTGTTTCCCGTGCTGCCTGCAGGAAGTGGAGGTACAAAGTCCGCCTGGGATCCCCATCGGCTACGTCATCCAAAACTGGCACCCGTGTTTGCCCAAGTTTACGGTTTTTGACGCAGCCAGGAGTGCACAGTTGAAGATTAAAGGCCCATTTTGTGATTGTAAATGCTGCTCGGATGTGGTTTTCGAAGTTTTGTCCCGTGATGAGGAGTCCACTGTGGGGCAGATATCCAAACAGTGGGCAGGGTTCCTTCAGGAGGGGTTCTCGGACGCGGATAACTTTGGGATCTCATTTCCCATGGATTTGGACGTGAAAGTCAAGGCGTTATTGCTGGCAGCTGTTTTCCTCATAGACTTTATGTATTTTGAGACGAATAAGAACCAGAATCAGAATTAATTTTTAGTTCAGTTTTACTTTAAGACATCACCAAACAACGACAAATATGATTCTAAATGTATGGAGCAAACTCAGAGAGAGAGGAATCACTGCCAAGAGTCTCTGACAGTATGTCCCTGACTTTATGGGCAGAAAGATATACAATGCCTCTCGAAAGTACTAATACACCTTGAACCTTTGCACATTTTGTCATGTTTACAACCATAAACATAAATATTTGATTTTGACTTTTTACTGAAAGTTCACACACAAGTAACAGGCAACTGTGAAGTGAAAGCAAAATGATATTGCTATCATTATTATTATTATCCTTTTTTAAATTTAGCTTTAAAAAAAAAATTCTAGAATATCCAAGTTGTATAAAGCATTTAAACAAACTAGCACTGAATACATAAAGAGGAGATGGGAAATGGAAAGCAATATACAAATTTCAGAAGAAAATTGGCTAAATATATGTAGACTACAATGGAACACTACAGGATCCAACACATGGTGAGAATTTGGTTGGAAGAATGTGGTCCGGTTCTTTATTTCACCAATTCAAAAACGACATCAGGGTGTTGGAGGCTCTGCTGGTCTTCTGGGGCAAATCACTTCCACATCTTCTGGAATTGTTCAACCCTAATAGCTTACTGGTCACAGGGGTGTCTTCACATGATGTATTTGGCTGTAATATAGTGTGCAATTTTGAAAATGTGTATTTGGGTAATGTAGATGTATCAGAATGGAGAAATAAGGACAAGAAGCTGCTCTGGATGCTACTGGCCGCAAGCAAGAAAGCCTTAACCAGGAAATGGTTAAAACCGGATCCTCCATCCATTGAAGAATGGATCATAACGCAAGAAATGTACACAATGGAAAAACTACTCTCCGAGCCCAGAGGGACGCGTTTTATAAAATCTGGACAAAGTGGACTGAATATGTCAAATCCACAGATCTGACTATGTGTAAGACTTAAATTACAAATAGTCAAATAAGAACAAATTTTTATTATGTAGGTACTCTTCCTATGTTTGTTCTCTTGTTATTGTAAAAGTAAAACCATTAAAAATAAAATTACAAAATATATTCTGCCCTCCCTAGACCGTCTGTGTGAAGTTTGGCAGATAGCGAACAGACAATCACTGGGTTTATATGGGGTCTAAAACCGACCTGGGCAGCAATCATTCCTAAACCGCTCTAGTATTGCTACTTCAAGAGCAATACTGAGTCACAAGATCAGAAATAACTGTATTTTTAACAATCAGCAAGAAAATTAAGTGTTTTACACCTTAGAAAGAGTCTTGAGGGCTACTGGGCATGCTCCAAAGGGCACCTGGGTGCCCGCGGGCACCACGTTGGTGACCCCTGCTGTAGATGAAGGGAGACAGTTTAAAACATCAGATAATTAGGAGCGACAGTGGCTCAGATGGTAGAGTGGGTCATCTCATGATGGGAAGGTCTTGTGTTCAAATCCCGTCAAGTCAGTGTCCTTGGGCATCACACTTCACCCACTGCCTGTATGAAGTAGTGTGTGAGTGCTGGTGGTGGTCGAACCTTGCTTCCATCAGAGCAGCTGTGGCTAAAATATTAGCTTACCATTATTGAGTATGGAATAGGGCTGAACGATTTTGGAAAATAATCTAATTACGATTTTTTTTCCCCTCAATATTGCGATTTAATATGCGATTATTTTTTTAACAAAAAATAAATGTAAATTTAGGAATTTGGCCAGCCGATTCGATTTTTTTTTTTAGTGACTGCAGCAATAGAAAATAAATTATATTTTCAGCTGGTCCTTTAGCTACCATTATAATTTATTTTTTAGGAGAGAGAAAAGGCGGTATGGCCATAAGACAGTGTCAGTGCCCTCTGCTGGACAGTGTGGAATTTCTTCCGTTTAAAACAATCTTGGCAGCCCCCTAGTGGCTGGACAGAGCAGCAGCTTTTGTTTTCTTATGTTTAAAAATTGCATACCTCTGTGATTTGCAAATCGCGTGTAATATCGCGATATAATTGCAAATGCAATCAATCGTTCAGCAGTATGGACTAAATGAATGAAGTCAGCGCTTTGAAAAAGTTGTAACACAGGCTTGAAAAGTGAAAAGCCATTATTATTATTATCAGTTTATGTCTGAGAGAGTGATGGAGAGTTCAGCCTGAGTGAAGGCAAACTGATAATAGCTTACAATGGTACTGCACTTTTCAAGCCTGTGTTACAAGTTTAAGCGCAACGACAGTTTACTCCTGCAGGCGGCAGGATTTCAACCCCAGGCCTTCTGATCATGACACGATCCCTTCAACCGTCTAAGCCACTATCGCCCCAAATTATCTGTTGTTTAAAACTGTCTCCCTTCATCTATGATGGCTCAATTGCTTTGATCTATCTGTCTGAAGCCCCTCCTCCTTAATTTGCATTTGCTGAGAGGAATCAAGAAAAGAATAGGTTATATAAAGTCCAGATTTGTGTAGAGTACGACTGATAGTTGTCCCATGTACAGATTCCTCCAGCTCAGCGGCAGTACTTCGCAGCTCCTCCAGAGTCATCTTGGGGCACTTGGTTGCATTTCTGACCAGTGCTCTCCTTGTTCGATCTGTTAGTTTAGGTGGACGGCCGTGTCTTGGTAAATTCGCAGTGGTGACATACTCTTCCCATTTCCAGATGATGGATTGAACAGTGCTCCGTGAGATGTTCAAATCTTGGGAAATCATTGTATGACTTAACACGGCTTTAAACTTCTCCACAACTTTATCCCTGACCTCTCTGGTGTGCTCCTTGGCCTTCATGATGTTGTTTAGTGACCAATACCCTCTGACCATAGCTCTAAGGCCCTCACAGAACAGCTGTAATTCTACTGAGAGTAGATTACACACAGATGGCCTCTATTTAATCATGAGGGCAAGGTGTGAACATTCAGCAGTCATTAGGAATGTTTTAAAGGCAATTTAATACACTCAGAAAAAGCTGTATGAATACTTGTGCACACCCCACTTTTCACTTTTCTATTTTTAAAATAATAACAAAATCATATATCATTTTGCTTTCACTTCACAGTTGTCTGTTACTTGTGTGTAAACTTCCAGTAAAAAAAATCAAAATAAAATATTTATGTTTATGGTTGTAAACCTGACAAAATGTGCAAAAGTTCAAGGTGTATTAGTACTTTCGAGAGGCACTTTATATATATTTTTTCAGCTTTTGGGACAGTTCGTTCTTAACATCTACACTTTCGCCTGGAAACAAATACATTGCTGGATCTTCATAATAAGGTGTTTAGTCATTGTACTGTTTCAACTTTTAGATGAGAGATGAGAGGGTTGGCGCAGACTGTAGAGCCGGTCGGTTAGACCCTCCTTCTTGGCAAGGAAAAACTCAAAAACCCATTGGGACAAAGGGAGAAACCTCAAGGAGGTCCACATGAAGGGGGGGGGGGGGTCCTCTCCCAAGGACGGACAGGCTGGATGGGGGTGCGGGTTTAAGCCTAGTCTTAAATGTAGAGACAGTGGGAGCCTGTTTGAGATGGGCAGGCTGATTCCATAAAGCAGGCGCTTGGCAACTGAATATCAGAGGTCCCCACAGTGGAGGTCGGGACCATCAGGAGGTCCCCTGGGAGTTCGGGACCATCAGGGGGTCGCGAGGCACTGCCTGGGTCCCAAGATGATTTCAAGACAGAAAAAAGATAGATATTTTCCAAAATTAAAACAGCATATATTTGTGAATAAACTCCAATTGCAAAGTAAACTATGTCCATATACAGTAAACCAGATTTTTTATGTTTTGCTGCATGACATAATTATAAGCACCAAAACCTTTTATTGTTTGCAATTTTTGGGGTGGCGGCCTGAACATTTTGGGGACCACTGACTTGAGGCCAGTTGAACAGCAACAAAAGGTTTGAAAAAGACTATTGTCTTGGATGAGAGGAAGAACCTCACCCCGGTTTACTGTTCTGGGGCACGGCACCTCTTTTATCCACGGACAGATGGATTTAGCTCGATCACTAATGTCAATAATGTGGTTTTAACTAGCGCTGTCAAAAGATTAATTATTTTAATCAGATTAATCACAGTTAACTTTATTGTTATTACTGATTAATTATTTACATTTCCCTGGCATAAAACACACTCATTTGAACTCATCTCATTTGATTTCAGCTGATTAGGTTGATTTAATGTGTATTCTACAACAGTTTGTGGAAAATAACAAAATAAATGTATGTTAGGGGCGTGGCTTGTCGTCTGATGGTGAGGTCCCAATGACACATCAGAGAAACACAAACGCCTCAAGTAAATTGACTTTACTAAACACCACTTTCTTTGGCGTTTGTTCGGTCAAAACATGTGTAATTTCTGATTAATCCATGATTAATGCATTCATTATTTTTTGATTAATCGCGAGTTAAAGCGTTAACTTTGACAAACACCACAGCAACATCACATGACCACTCCGAGGAGGACTGCAGGAAGTGAGCCAAACACTGGTCTGTGTAAAACAGGGATCGCCAACCAGCAGCTCAAGAGCTACCAGTAGCTCGCCATCCCTTTCCAAGGAGCTCGCCAAAGGCTTTCTACATTTCTACATACGCTTGATCAGTCAAATTTTAGATGCATTTTTTTTGTTCTGATAAAAACATCTCCAAACATTTAGGTGAATATAGTAAAGTATAAACCAGAAACTACTCATTTTCTTGTATTGTATTGATCGTCTTGGTCCTAGGGGCCATTTCTTTAATGCTCACGAGGTAAAAAAGGTTGAAGACCCCTGGTGTAAAACAATCCTAAACATATATTTACATCAGATGACCATATGAACTTTGTTGGATTTAGTAACATGTATAATTTCAGAAAATAGCTATGACTTTTTTGATTTTATCCTCTCATTTCTAAAAAATAAAAAAATAAAAAGACAATGCAGTTTTTTTTTTATATTTCAAATACATTTTAAATTGTCACAAAGCACCAGCAAAAAACCCAAATGTATAAACAATCAAGTGCATGAGCAGTCCAAGCCAAAGCAACAGCTTTTGATATGGATAAATATATAATCACATTTCCACTGAATGCTAATACACTGATGATATGATTCTGATTATTATCAATTTGTTCAAACTAAAGCTGCAATGTTCTTTTACATGTTTGATAAAGAAAGTTATTGAGTTCCACGGCTTCACTGTGACTTTAATAAAATAATGTCCAGTTGCTATGGCTCATTTCATGTAATACAGTTTAATATGCAAATATACGTCATTAAACAAATGTTGTCCATATAAGAAAGTAAAAAGAAGTACCGAGGGTCACAGTTCACACACACCATCACACATGGATCTCCAGTCAGATGAGAACCATTGTTATGGTGGACAACTCTAATGTCAGGATACTTCAAATTTACACTTTCTCATTCTGGAATAAACCAAACACTGGGAGAAGGCTATTGTAATGAAAAGAAATGTCTAGTCACATGTTTTATTGTTTTTTATTGGATTTTTTGGTCCATATTCTTCACTGGACAGCTCAGGGAATTGGTAGGCAAAAAAAGTGAAGCAAATTGTCAGAGCCGTGAGGACAGAACGGTGTGCCACAAGACTCCTATATCTCTAAAGAAAGATTCTTATGCTAAGTGGTGTATCTGTTGTAAGTGAGTCAGGGGTCCGACTCGCTCAGACCATGACAGAGGAAAGGGTGATCTCTCCGTCGATCTCCAGGCTGTTGATCTGGTTCAGGTGGTGGAAGCGATGCCTGTACTCGTGAGTCTGCATCCCATTCACGATGATCCGGAAAGACTGGCGCTCGCAGCAGATGGTCAGCTGGAAGAGGAGACGCATATAAGGGTATTGGTATTCATGACATATTCATAAGGCTTAAAAACGTCATTATTTTGGTAACTCAGCACAAAAATAGGTTTGTTTGTGTCTAGTTGATCATGTTGTGTATCACTGGCATGTTGGCTTTATGTTGGGAATGTTCCGCATTTAAAGATCCTTTGTTGTTACTAGTATTTAGTTGATTTCTATTTGTCTTCTATGTGTCCTTGGGCAAGACACTTCACCCACTGCCTATGTGTGAGGGGTTGGTGGTGGTCGGAGGGACGGTTGGTGCAGATGTGAGCAGCCTCGCTTCTGTCAGTCTGCCCCAGGGGCAACTGTGGCTACAAATGTAGCTGACCACCATCAGCCTGGAGCGAATGAGCCCCCCTCGCTTTCATGTGTGAAGCTTTGGCTGTGACTGTGTTATATGAAAAGAGTTATACAAATACGATTCCCTTTCCCTTCCCTTCTATTGGATAACTTTGCCAAGATTGTTAGCATTGTGTAACTTAAAATAATGGTTCTGTGTGGTAAAGGCACAGTTGTCTAAACCTGCATGTTTGGGTAATTTTGTGCACTAAAATGCAGGTGAACTAGGGTCTAATTATTTTCTCATAAAGGTGTCCAAAAGTGGTCACAATATTCAAAAACATGTACACGATGGTGGCCAGTAGAAAGGACTTTCAGCCATAAGAATAAAATATCAAATAATGATCAGGGAAAACATTTGAACTTCATTTTGAACATCTTTTTGAACATTTCTTTAAAAAACTGTTTCTCTCCCACAGAGTTGCACATGCTCGGTCTGACGTACTTCTATAATGTGAACGCAGCCTGTTGAATATATATTGCATTCTTTTTGTTGTGTGAGGTGCTTTGTGTGTGATCTGTGTCCTGCCCCCCGTCACAGGGGCACCACTACATCAGCCGGTATTGCTGGCAAGTTTGGGTCCAGTCACTGTGAGTGTGACACCTGGCCATGTGGCTGACAAGTGAATGAATAATGCAGATGATCCACATTGCACTGTGTTTCCTTTATGCTGCCTTTAATACAGTGCCTTGTTTAAGGTCCCCATGAGACATTAGGCAGAATTTACACGAAAACAAAGTAAATCATTATTTTGAAGATTTTGTTAAATGTTTTGCCTAGTTTGAACTGATTTTACATTATTTCACGTCCTTATTGGACATGGGTAGAGGAAGTGGCATACGTAGAAGTAAACAATTTATAGGTTGCTGTGCCAACCATATTATACAAATGAGAAATTAAATCAATGGAACTTGCCTCCATATCCTCTGTCTCCCCTAACCCCTAAGTACTCATTTACTATATCCTCCCGCACTGTATAGTAGAATATATAGTGACAAATGAAGTTGCTAAAGGATAAATAAAGTTCATTTGACTTGGAAAAAGCATTTTATGAGTAAAAATTCCAAAAATACACAATGTGTTTTGCGACAAAATCTAAATAATAGATATAGCTAGGTTTAAATGTATGGTTTATTTTATTGATATATTAGATGCAATGATTTTGTTCTGATGAGATTTTGATTCGTATTTTGAATAAACTAGTAATTAGTGAAAAAATCTGTTAAAAAAAAAAACAATAAATTAGGCTAGGAGATAGAAAATTGAAAATCCCTCAGAAAAAGACTGGATAATATGATGTGTGTAGAAGGTAGTAAAGTTGTCGCTTCAATGTGAAAAAAAAAATCATTTTGAAAATTTAAAAACCTTGTGAAGATTCGGGAACTTATTTATTGTCAGATTTATTTGTTCAGACCAAACTTGTCCAAATCTAACCACTAGGAGGAGCCACAGTTGCACAGAAGACCACGTAGGAAAAACAATTTAGGGAAGAATATCTGTGCTGTATTGTGTTTGACAGTTTGGCAACAGTTCCATCCACAAAAATATGAACAGAATATCACACTGAGATATTTCCCCACAGTTTCCCAGCTGAAGTCAAGTGTGTCTTACGTTAAAGGACTGTCCTCTGTGGAAAGGCATGCCTCCTGCCCTCTCCTCAGAGCCCCAGCTCTGTCGGTCTTTGGTGTTCCTGACCACGGCGTTCTCAGTGAAGCGTGGGTTATAATGGAGCGCGATCCCCGACGGGTGCGACAGGTTCACAGTGAACCTACAGGAAACAAACACATCAGGCTTTGCCCCTCTCCAACTAATACACAGCTCTGGAAAAAGTAAGAGACCACTTCAATTCTTTCTGAAGTCAGCCTCCACATGTTCAACAGCCGATCCAGTCTAGAGTCTGTTGATTGCAACACAAGCTCAGCAGCTGGCAGTAGTTTCAAGAATGAAACTAAAACACAAACCTAAAACTAGTCAAATCAGAAAAAAAAGCAGTGGTCTCTTACTTTTAGCACATACAGTTGTGCTCAAAAGTTTACATCCTCTGGCAGAATGTCAGGGATAACTTATGCATGTGATAAACAAAAGCCTTTATTTCTCTCATGTTAGTGGTTTTAGTGAAGCCATTTATTGTCAAAAAACCTGTTTGTTTACACTTTTCAACTAGAAAACAGCCAAATGTCCCTGATCTAAAGTTTACATATTGTGCATCTTGAAACAAACACATTAGTCAGAGAGTCCTGTATTTCAGCTGAAGTGAGTTTTTCTTTGCTCCTGAACAGTTTTGAAGGTCATGTAAACGTTAGATCAAGGACATTTGAGTAGTTTCTGTTTCATTATGATTTCAAAAGAGTAAACTCAGTTCTTTGGCGATAAATGGTTTCAAACAACCACTAACCATGAGTTTGTGTTATCATTCAGACCAGCTCTGGAAAAAAGTAAGAGACCACTGCAAAATTATCAGTTTTTTCTGATTGTGTTTGAGTAAAATAAACATTAGTTTCATTCTTTAACCTACTGCCAGCTGCTGAGCTCGCGTTGGAATCAACAGACTCTAGACTGGAACAGCTGTTGAACATGTAGAGGCTGATTTCAGAAAGAATTGAAGTGGTCTCTTATGTTTTTCCAGAGCTGTTACTTAAGGAGAGACACAGAGGGAATGCATTTAAATGGAGTGATATCAATAGGAAACCTTTGCTGTAGCCTATATTACTTACTTACTGTATATGAGGGGGAAAAAGTGTACTTTTTCTGCCATTAAATATTTCCATATAAAAATAAGACATTTTCTGCATAAAAATGGCCAAAATTAGGTGCAGGCAACGTCAGGCACGGGGGCAACATCCGGCCCCCTGTATCATGGATTTTTTTTTGTGATCAACCTTTTTTATTCATGTGTTAATGTAGTCATCTACAAACATTTTGCAAATTACAGTTACACTTTTTTTTTTCCTTTCCCCCCCCCCTTTTACCCTGGGGCATAATTGTTGCAAGGAGTCATTCAATATTGAAAAATTACAAAGAAAGCAATCCCTTGTAAAGCAAACTTAAGTGAGAAATAATAATAATACTAATAAAAAAATAAAAATACATAAATGAATAAAGAGAGAATGATGAATAAATAAACAAAACCAAACCCTGTCCAGGTCATAATTAAGTGTGATGCATGGAATAGGTATAATACAAAATATACAAGGAGAGCTGATTTCCTCCATCAATAGACATCCACAGAAATAGCATTATATACATAGTAAGTATGTACAGTAATAAATAAAGTAATCATTTGCAGGATACATAATTATGTAATGATCAGAGCACATGCTTTTCAGGGGAGATGATATACACATTCATTCACTTCGCAAAAACTAAATCATGGATATAGTTTAGCAAAAAATATCATGGATCTTTGAGAAACATTCCCACACAGACACTGGAAAAAATAATAGTCTCACATGAGAAAATTACTTTAAAGTGTTTGAATTGAAACGATTTGTGGATTTAGACTATTTTAAATAAAGATTGGCAATGGAACGAGTATTTTTTTTTCTATCCACATTTTTGTATCAATTTAAGTATGCAAGACAGTCCAAACCCACTTGACATCAACACAAATTCTCTAAATTCAAACATTTTCAAGCCATTTATCCAATTTAAGATCTTCTATTGTAACATTCTTACACATGGAAAATACTGAAAATGCCTCATGTCCCCTCAAAACCCCTGTTTGGTCATATACAGTATACTTATGTAGAAAGTAGTGCTTTACGAGTTTACGTTGGGCCAGGATTGGGAGGTTTTGCCCCTGGTCCTTTGACAAGGAAAGAAAGCGGCCCCTCGCCAGGACAACTTGCCTAACCCTGCCTTAATTCAAATGTGCTGACATATGAACTAACTTGGATCTTTGTGTTTTTTGTTTCATGTGGCCCAGGAATTACAGAGAAATTAGCCATAAACTAAGACCAGAAATCTCTTCTTCTTCAGCCCTGATTTATGCAGGTACAAATGGACTCATCCTCTAACTAACACAGAAGAAGTCAACCTGTTTAAAACTGTAGCTGCTGGTTATTAGGAAGACTGTTTGAAGAGCCCATCTATCAACCCATCTAATATCAACCCATAACTAATATGTTAGCAAGATTGTTAGCATTGTGTAACTTAAAATAATGGTTCTGTGTGGTAAAGGCACAGTTGTCTAAACCTGCATGTTTGGGTTATTTTGTGCACTAAAATGGAGGTGAACTGGGGTCTAATTATTTTCTCATAAAGGTGTCCAAAAGTGGTCACAATATTCAAAAACATGTACACGATGGTGGCCAGTAGAAAGGACTTTCAGCCATAAGAATAAAATATCAAATAATGATCAGGGAAAACATTTGCCAGCTGGTCAGCTAGTCAACAAACGAGTCAAGATGGCGGCCGCAGCGATGTTTTAGCACGGCCTTGTCTTCTGCTTTGAATGAGCTGAACTTGTCCTTAAAACATTTTTAGGAAGGACGTTTTCTTCCTTCTGCGTTTACGTCACATCTGTGATTCTCTGATGGTTTACAATTGGTTTCTTAGTCCCGCCTCTCATCTCGAATTTAAAAGCCAGTCAACAGAGCAATCCTAGACTGTCTTCCAATGTATCTCATACATGGAGTCAGGCTGGTGACGCCAGGCTCACATGCAGCCACTGGGTCACTAAAAGGTCAAATACACCCGAATTTCAAGATTATTTTTTTTCACGTAAAAGTGACCAAGTGCACCTTTAAACATGGCCGTGCTTTGGCCCAGTGTGTAGTTACAAAGAGGAAACAGCTCCTCATGAGGACATTATGAACAGATCTGGGTTTTGTCCAGAGTCCACTTTTTAAACCTTGTAATGAAGAAAGCCTGTCCTCCCTTTGAGCGTTTGTCGGTTTTATGGCTGAGTAGCAGCTGATCGTTATTTGCGCACATCTACCCTATGTTGATGAGTTAAATTTGCTTGTATTCAAGAAGGATTTTTGCACTTAAATGAAGAAAAACTAAAAATTAGATAATAAATCTCTTTTTCTTACTTTAAGTGCAAAAATACTTGTTCCATTGACAGATCATTTTACTTGGCAAGTCAAAATAATTGAAAGTAAGGTCAAATATTCTGAATTCAACTTTTTGCAGTTAGCCCTGTTCAATCATATTCATTCATATTTTCTGACCTGCTACAACCCGCGGGACACAATTTCCTCCTTTTCACACCACGGGTTCAACACCACGGTCCGCCTCTAACACAGAGCACTGACCAACACTCTCACTCACTCACAGGAGGAGGAGAGTAAACAAGGAAGAGACAGGTATAACACACTCTGCGTTACCATGGAGACCTGTCAGACCCCTCCTCCCTGATCGAGCCAAAGCCCAGAGAGTGAGAGTGCACCCTAAAACCTCTTCTTACCTTGTGGCGTTGGGGAGGACAGTTCCCTGGATGGTGATGGTCCGACCTTGCCTCAGCCCCCCACTGATGGCACTGCGGTACGGGACAGCCTACAGAACACACACATGTTGAGCACATTGGCAAAGTACAGTAAATAAGGCTATAACAACTGGCAGTGAAAGAAGATGCCAATTGTAAGGCTTTACCAACTGAGAAGCAGAGAGTCGACTAGAGGAAATATTGGTGTTTATTGTGTTAAAACAATATAACTAAATATATACTATATTTAAATATTACGGTTCCTAACATTCCGGGATATTGGCTCTCAAAAAAGTTATTTGTGATGGACATTAACCCCGGAGGAGGTGGAACCACTGGGTTTAAAGATGAAACTTACACTTCAAATAATACAATCTTTTACAATTTTTAATTTTAAAAATCATCTCAAAGTGTATTTTCTCCAATGACACATTTTTGGAAAGCTGCTCCTTTTCCCTAAACTGTCAACACAAATGCCAATTTTCAAGCTTCAATCACAAAACCTCAGACTCTTCTTGCAAAACTCTCACCTCAAAACAGTTAATTCTGTCTCAAAACTGAACTGTGCGTCAAATCGTCCCCAAGTCAATCTAAATTAAAAACACTACTGAGCCGCCCGTCACTAAACCAGTGGAACACGTGTAACTAGGACTGACAAGATGATCATTCAACTCAGTAAAAGAAAATGACAGTAGTTTCTGCTTTATATATGCTATGTTTGGAGATATTTTGCCCAGAACAACAAATATGCATCTAAAATGTGACTCATCAAGTGTATGTAGAAATGTTGAAAATCTTTGACGAGCTACTTGGAAAGGCCTAGCGAGATACCGGTAGCTAGCCTGGCAAGCCACACCCACTTAGCTCCCGAGCTACTGGTTGGAGATCCCTGCACTAAACACTACATAGAAAAAAGAAAACACAAAGCTCAGGACATGGAGCTGTAGAAATAAATGTTTATTGTTCACTTTCGGCTATAGGCATGTTGCAAAACAAAACTCCTGAGCCTTTGTAACACTACATAGTACTGTGAAAAAAATAAAAAATAAAATAAAACTTGCAAAAATCTGAAATCCTGTGCACTTGTACAGTACAACAACAGAAATCCTGTGCACAAGTGCTGTACTACTTGTACACAGTAAGCCAACATAAAAATAAAGCACAAAGCAGTGCTGTCTGACTGGCTTATACATGTTCCCTGCATCATTAGACACAAGTGTGATCAGTTTTGAGTCGTTGTGTTCAACCAGTGACACTTGTGCTTTAATTGTGTTTGACCTTTGCCCCCTGTGCTCACCATTATGACACACAGATGCATCACACAATGACAGTGTGTTGGTAAGTGTCTAAACAGGTGAAAAGTACTGACTGAGGAAAACTGTAAGGCTCCTGCAGGTGCACACTGTTGTTGTGTGCTTGGGCAAGACACTTCACCCACATTGCCTAGCAAGATGTCCTTATTTCCTTATTATTAGTTAGTTACACATATTATGATATTCCTGCCCTACAACACGTAAAAGTAATATTTTATTTCAATTTGCTTGTTACGAGCAAACCCTGAAACACAAAAATAAAAATACAAAAACCTAAATAACTTTTTTTTTTTAAATGATCTAAATATATTTGATTTTTGTAAGAACAAGCTAAAAGTTCACTTTAAGTCGTGAAAAACACTTTCCATAAAAAGTGGGGTTGTTTTTACCTGGCCAATTAGTCAAATGTTTTGACGGGCGTTTTGACAAGTTGTAATGCTGTAATCCAGCGGGTCGCAGAATCATTTAGTGGGTCACAAGCCTTTCCTGGGCCACATTTTTGAGACATGTACCTTGCACAAATTGCACAAAGATATTCCAGTGTGTTAGAATGCATTATTTTGACAGCCAAGATGCTCCTGTTCCGCGAGGATCAGCGCCAAACCCCGGCCCATGTCTCTTGAGTCTCCTGCCCAAACCCCGCCCATGTCTCTGGAGTCTCCACCATGTTCACCCCTTTTTCACAAATATTGTCCAAATGAAAGTGGTGCCAAGTATCATGAATGAGAGAAATGTCCGCAGCCTCGTCCCGCTGCCATTTGAGCAGAGAAAACAAACTGTTTTTTTTTCCGCTGCGTCACCACCAACTGCTGGACGACGAAAATGAGATGCAAATGAGCCCATTGAGGTCTACCTTCAAATGGCCACAGCTTCTCCAAATATGATTAGATTTCCATGTGTCATCGTTGGAAAGCTTGAGACTACACTTTCAGAATCTGGGAATAACTCAAAATGCCCCAGAATCCACTTGTGTCCACGGTTCCAGTGGCTGGTCACAAATACCGTATTTCACTTTATTATACTACATTCAGTTGTTATTTAGCTCTAATGTGTAGAGCAGTGGTTCAGAGGAGCAGAAAGAGGGAAGCGAAAGTGGTGTGAGCCCAGCGGAGCGCGGCTTTGATGCAGGGGCGGAGCACTGGGGGGGCATTAACTATTAAATTAAAACAAAAAAATAATTAAATTATTGCATCTAAACCCAGGTAATTAGACCAATATCTACAATTATTGTTGCACCAAAATGGCAAGCAGCGGCCCTGCACTCAAACTCCAGAACAGGAAGAACCGCGTGAGGTGAGCTAGGAGAGGTGGAAAACCAAACTCATCTTACGCCGTATTGTCCTCTGTACGACGACCTGAGAAATGTGTTGTTTTACAGATTATTTTTTTAAAAGCCTGAAATGTTTTGATACATGATGCAGAGACCTGTTTTACTCACAGGCATGGCTGGAGGAAAACCGGGCTGAGCGGGAAAGCCTGGTTGAGCAGGAAATCCGGGGTAAGCGGGGAATCCAGGCTGCGAAGGGAAGGCAGGACACGAAGGAAACGCTCCCATCGATGGTAAAGCCACCTGAGGAACAAAGAACCCAGGCTGAGCTGGGAACACGGGCTGGACGACAAGACAGAGGCCAAAACAGTCAGACTTTAACATCCACTTCATATCAAACGATTCAACTGTGATCAGCGACTATCCCTTCACCTTGATGTTTGTTCAAAGCATGCACGAACAGCTCAAAACTCCCTTGTTCCCTTTTGATGAGGGAACATCGTAGTAACAGGGTAAAGAGTTCTACAACGTGGTGAACATTATGTTAAACTTACCGCGGGGTTCATGAAAGAGATGGAGGAGACTTCCACTTTGCCTCCCACCGTGATGGTGTCCACCTGCTGAAACGGGACCCTGTGCCTGAACTCCATGAAGTGGACGTTGTTTACAGACACCTGGACAAAGCAAACAGAAGACTTTACAGCACAGTCACATGGGGTTACAGTCACAGGGAACTGGCATGGTAATTGGGAAAACAGTGCACCTGTTCCCATATTGTTACCAAAAAGTGTTTCTAGGTAATGTATAGTCTTTATTGGTCATGAATTAAAATCCACCAAGGTCCGATTTGAAGAAAAATATTACAAAGGTCCAGTATAATGAATGTACAAATGCTGCCAATGCAGTGGGGAGTGAAGGAGGAGGTCCTGGTTTAGACCTGGTTTGGTCCTGGTTCATTGTAAATAGCCTTCCTCTGCTTTGAAGGTCAAGGTTTCATTGTAAAATGTAAAATTATGTGAAAACTATTGGAAAAAGGTAACAGCATGAATCCTTAACTTCCCCAGGAGATCCTTGGATGTAGAAAGGGGGCCGCGATACATTCAAGTTTGGGAATGGCTGTACTAGACAATTAGCATCCGCTCGGTTTAAGACTTCAGCAAACCTTAACCAAGTCATTTTTGGGCCGTTTTACAAAAGTAAAAGAGTGAGGGAGAGAGAGAGAGAAAGAAAGAAGGAGGATGAGAGAGAGGAAGAGAGAGAAGGAGAGTGAGGGAGAGAGAGAAGGAGAGTGAGGGAGAGGAAGCAAGAGAAGGAGAGTGAGGGAGAGAGGAGGGTGAGGGAGAGGAAGAGAGAGAAGGAGGGCGAGGGAGACAGAGAGAGAAAAGGAGAGAGGAAGAGAGAGAAGGAGGGCGAGGGAGACAGAGAGAGAGAAGGAGAGGAAGAGAGAGAAGGAGGGTGAGGGAGAGAGAGAGAGAGAAGGAGGGTGAGGGAGAGGAAGAGAGAGAGAGGAGGGTGAGGGAGAGAGAGATAGAAGGAGGTTAAGGGAGAGAAAGAGAGAGAGAATGAGGGAGAGAGAGAGAGAGAAGGAGGGTGGGGGAGAGGAA
>OMNZ01056627.1:7829-18904 GCA_900303255.1 Lesueurigobius sanzi | reverse complement strand
ATTTTCCAAGTGACCTCTCTGTGATGAACTGGTTTAGTCCTCGTTTAGTCCTGATTTAGTCCTGATTTGTACCTGGTTTAATCTGGGTTCAGTCCTGGTTTAGACCTGGCTTAGTTCCAGTTTAGACCTGGTTTAGTCCTGGTTTAGTCTTGGTTTAGATCTGGCTGTATCCTGGTTTTTGATCTGGTTTAGTCCTGGTTTAGATCTGGTTTAGTCCTGGTTTAGATCTGGCTGTATCCTGGTTTAGATCTGGTTTAGATCTGGTTTAGTCCTGGTTTAGATCTGGTTTTGTCCTGGTTTAGATCTGGTTTAGTCCTGGTTTAGATCTGGTTTTGACCTGGTTTAGATCTGGTTTAGTCCTGGTTTAGATCTGGTTTAGTCCTGGTTTAGATCTGGGTTAGTCCTGGTTTAGATCTGGTTTAGTCCTGGTTTAGATCTGGTTTAGTCCTGGTTTAGATCTGGCTGTATCCTGGTTTAGATCCTGGTTTAGACCTGGTTTAATCCTGGTTTAGTCTTAGTTTAGACCTGGTTTGGTCTTGGTTTAGTCCTGGTTTAGACCTGGTTTAATCCTGGTTTAGTCTTGTTTAGACCTGGTTTAGTCTTGGTTTAGTCCTGGTTTAGTCCTGGTTTAGACCTGGTTTAATCCTGGTTTAGTCTTAGTTTAGACCTGGTTTGATTCAAAGGATTTAAAAAAAATCCTGCATTTGTCTACTTTTACTCTTCACTTATAAAGTACATTTTACAGTATTTACTTTTACTTAAGTAGATTCTTGGTCCAGTACCTGCACTTTTACTGAAGTACTTCTTCCATCAATCTTTAGAGCAGATGATGACAACAATGTCCGGATATTGCTCTTGAAAGTAGAGTTAATAATTTACCAATAAATGTAGAAATGTTGAATCTCGGTGTATATTAATGGAACATCTTACTGTAAATATTTGGTCATTATTTGTTTCTAGGTGAAAGAGCTCACTGACCTAAAACCTGAACATTGAGGGCTGAAAAAGAGTTTTACCTGCAGTGTCTCCCCTTTACGACATAAGAATATCGGCCTGTACATAACAGTAACGGCCCACACTTTTATCAGGAGTAAATTGATCATCCTGGTCATCATTTGATCCTCTCTGTCCACTTGACGTGTGTTAGGACGCAGCGTTGGCACCTGTTTCACCTGTGTCTGTGTCTGTGTCCGTGTGCGTGTGTGTATGTGTATGTGTGTGTGCGCGCGCGGCCTTTAAATATTCATCAGAGGCTGCTCATGTCCCACACGAGGCCGACTCTCGCGCACACGATCCTCGGCTCGCGTTTCACGTTTTCCAGGTGGAAGCCACGTCAGGGCCCGCTGAAGCCTATAGCCCTAGTAGCCTACTGGCGCTGCTCACTGAAAGGAGTGTAACCGGAGCGCGCCGCGTCGCCTCTAAATATTACAAGAGCGTGCCCCTCCAGTTATCTGCCTAATTATCAACAGCAGGTAAACGGGCTCTGGTGCGCGCGGGCAGCCTTATATTTAGGCCTCCGCGCGCTCTGCTACCACACACCTCGAGGCCGACTGTCCGGTGGAAGCACGAGGAGGAATGAATGAAGAGAGAGAGGGAGGGAGAGAGAAAGAAAGAGAGAAGGGGCGGGGGTCCCTGAAGAGGCCACGACAGGAGCTAACCAGGTATGATTTAACATGTTGCGTTCAAAGTTTAAAATTGGTGATGGCTGGTATGAAAAGACAGCGTTTGACAGCGGTGATTGGACATTTAAAGGCCCTACACCGGATTTAGCCTGTAAATATTGTCTTACTGTAGCAGTGATGTAAACAATGGTGGGGAAAAACTGTGTATTATACAGCACACTCATTAAAACTGCAGTGGTGCCAAACTCACATGGTTCTTGAGTCAAACTTTTGCAGCCTGTGCCTGGCACGAGCCTATTAACTTAAGAACAGTTTAAATGTATAATATACCATAATAAATAATATAGAAATTCAACAAAACAAATCAGTTTGGTGGTATTGATTAAAATACAGGACAAGATCTGAATTATTTTTTGTATTTCAGTTATTATATGCAAGAACAGAAATACATGTGCAGTACTAATTAAAAACGCTGCAACAGTTATTTGAAATATTTGCACGTCTGTATCTTTTATAGGTTCTTAATAACAATTCAAAAACACTTACTTTTTGGGCACAATGCTCCACCCTTTATATCGCAAGAGCATAATGCTATATTGTCACGTCCAGCAGCGCAAATGCTGAAGGACCGCTGCAGGGGGCAATGGGACTTTTTAGTTCATGGACAATGTATGGGTCAGTAAATGGTGTAAATTGAGAATTGCCTCAGGCCGGACTAAAACTCTGGGGGGCCTGGTATGACCCACGTGCCGCATCTTCAGCATCCCTGCTTTAAAAGGCTTTTCAAAAGGCCTATATAGCCAAATGAAGCTGGCACAAAGTGTAACGTCTCTTGTGTTGACTCAAACGACTAATATTGTTTTCTTATAATGGTGCCCAAAAAAGTGGTGAAATTGTTAAAAAAAAAAAAAAAAGAAAAAAAAACATGCATGATTTTAGTCTGCTGAAAGCCTTTTAGTCATGTGTGAGAACCTAATCCCTCACGCATAATGCAAATAATAGGTTATATATCCAATTCTAGCGCGTGAATGCGACTCGCGAGCTCCTCTCCCCAGTCTCTTCAGTGGTGAAAGCATTAGATCATAGTGCTTTGGGTCATTTAGCCTCCCTCCAGGCATCTATAGGCATCAGTGCGGCCTATAGCAGCAGTTACTGGGCCATCGTTAGCCATCTGGACTCTGGACACTTGATCCTGCCGCATCTCCGCGAGAAGTGCAGCCTCTACAGCATCAGCTCAGAGGGGGCAGGGATTATGTGTCAAATCATAGGCCTATAGATTCACATGAAAACGGACAGAAGGAATGCATTCAGCCACTCAGTCACTAGTCCTGTTATTCTTTAGCCTATAGTTCCCGTCGTTTTTACGCATGGTTCCTTTTGCGCACAAACGGCCTGGCAGGTCTGGCACAGGCCTTTTGGAGGAAGTGGGATGCAGTGGAACACATTGGAAAAGTGAAAGAGTAGAATTTCAAAATGTTTCTCTTTTTAAATTGGGCATTATGTTAGATTTATCCTTAATGTATCTTTAAATCCTTCAATCAGATTTTTTTTTTGCTTGTCCAGTGCGGCCCATGCTGAATGGGCTGTTTGGGCATCCTAAAGAGGGGGTTGGTCCAAATTATTCGTCAGGAAATCGTTTAATCCGGAGAGACACAAGCAATCCTTATCCGCTCAGAGCTGAGAGCGCGCGGGGTTAGAGCAGGACCTCTATCGCGCTACAGTCCCTAGAGGCGCGCTTTTACCTGAGGCCCTCCGCGCACACTGACTGCACTCACAGCCGGAATATGCACAGCGAAGGGCCCCCTCTCCCCTCGTCGCCTCTGGAGCAGGAACCAGGCAGGTGAGAGAGAATGGGAGCCATGGCGCGCAGCCAGAGAGCGGAGGTCTGTGCGCGTTAGGCAGGGCACGAACAAAAAGGCTTTGTGTGCCACGGTTTTTTTTTTTTTTTTTTTTTTAATAGGCCTTAAAATGTAAAACAAATATATATATTTGGGGCACACGAGTCATGCCCTATCTGTGCGTGCTCCGTTAAGATGTAGAGTCGTTATGTCTGTACGCACTGAGCTCGCGCAGGTAAAAGAGGCGGAGGCGGTGAAGAGGGAGGAACAGGGAGAGACAGGAGCGCGCCTCACATTGACATTTGATACTCAGGAAGTTGAGGACGCCGCTTGGATTTCTTTTGTTTGATTGTGATTCTGCAGTGCTGCTGCAGGCTACGCGCTCTCAGCCTGTTGTCCCAACACTGCGTCACAGAAAAGCTCAGAGTCTTTGAGTTGGGACTAAAGTGATGCGGCTCCCGCTCTCGCACTGACGGGACACCGAGGACAAGCAACAAGGTACGGCGCCCTCTCACAGCGACACACTGTAGGTTACGGGCTTTTATTTGAACTTTTGAACAGATTTACTCCATCAGATCGGCTATGACTTTGGGAGACAGTCAGAGACATTAAACACAGGAGGCTGGATTCTGATCATGCGAGGCCATGTTGCTTTTCTGCGGATAAGAGCAGATGCCACGGATTTATCAGAGGGAGAAGCAAAAAAAAAAAAAAATTACGTCCTACAGATTTTATCGATTTATTAAACGAAATAGCACTAGCCAACACGACCAGTTTATGTAAAGCTCCCGTTTAAAAGTACTTTTGAAAAGATGTATCCAGGCAAACAACGCTGAGCCACTGAACCTCGTGCACAATGTCAGGGATAATTGCTGTTTGCGCAATCCTGACCGCGGTGCACCTGCTACAAACGGCACCGTATATAAACAGTTAGTCTATAATTATCCAACTATAATCTCGTTGATTTGGAGTGACGAAAAACGATTTCCTCAAATGGCCCGTGAGCGCGTTCGTTCCGTTGAAAGGCCTGCAGTTTCGTTGCATAAGAGACTAAAGAGTGGAGATGCTGCTGGTCTCAGAGACAAATCCTCCTGAAATAACCGTGAAGTTGGGACTTGTCGACGCTGTTCTCACAAATGCGATTAAGAGCTGGGGCTTTGGTGGCGCCTCGGCGGACAATGCGCACGCTGATACCTTCAAAGGACTCCAATGTTAGTCGAAACATTTACTCTTACTTTGCTAAATTATAATCAGTATAGTGTCGTTATTACGCTGATTGAACTGTCCGTTTGTCCTGTGCGTAAAGGCGCATAGCCACGTATTTGATATGGCCGACTCTGAGCACGATTTTAAAGAAACAAGTAGAGATGCATGGATGAATTAGATCTGTTTTTATAATTAGAATTTGTTTAGTACATATAATTGTCAGATGCACTCCAAAAGGTGGTATGTATTAGTTAAAATGACTAGAATTAAGAATTTTGCTGGTCAAGTAACGAAATGTGCCTGAATTATATATTGTATTGCACAGTATTTTTGGCACTTACATTATGATAGAAAAAAAAAAAACGTTTTTTAATAAGTAAATTGAGAATTATGATGCAATTCATATTCAAAATGATTTTATTTATGGTACAAAAATATAAAAATGTATGTACAAAGTAACTTGTTTCCTTGATTCTTTAATTACAAACAAAGAAAGAGGGAACAAATAAATATTAAATAGTAGGTTGTGATTTAAACACGTTCCTAACTTTCCCAATTTCTCAAATCCCATTTCTTCATAGAGATGAGTTCATAAGCCCTTTTGTTGGGCTTGCAAAGTCACTTTTTAGGGTGACTGTCACAGAAAAGCGACTAAAGTTTCCTGCAAATCCATCAAATTGACAAAATGGCTTTATATTTACATGCACAGTATTAATACCACAAATGTTTGGCTTTACAATATACTCAAGGAGGGCAAAACAAACTTCATTCCACTATAGTATGAAAAAAACAGGTATAGTACCTTTCCTACCTAAATAGGTAATAAAATAATTATATGGATTACTGCTTTATGTAGAAGGCTCTAAACAAACCAAAATGCACCAGACTGACAACTATACACCAGAACAAGTTACAACCCCCTTCACTCGAACCATTAAATAATTTGGGCCACACGTTTAAAGAAGAGGTTCTTTTCAACTTAGCTTTTTAAACGTATTGATCGGTGCAGGAAATGGGCAGGAGGGGCAGCCATACTCCGGGAGCCATTTGGGTGTCTGAGGAATCACTTAGTGCGAGGTTTGATGTTTGAATCGATGTCCTCCGCGCGCCGCAGCGTCCAGGAGCAGCTAATGCAGTGGGGCAGCAGGGCGCGGTCCGGACGCCAGGGATGCGCCAACTGTTCAGGCGCATCCCAGATTCCCGAAAGTTTCACAGTCGGTGTTGAAGATGTTCCGAACTCCACTGTGGTGTAAGGAATTATGAAAGAAAGGAGGCCTGCGCGTGTTAAATCGACAAATCATCGTTGCCGCAAAGTTCGGTGACGCAATGTCCGTATCGCCAGTCCCCACGGTGTATCGCGAAATCACCGATGTCTTCAGTTCTGCCTAAGACAGCCTAAAACAGAAAACACTGGGTTACTTAAAGATGCGTGAAAGTTCAGTTTTAGTTCGGGTTTCCTTAGTTTAGTTCACTTTTATCCAAGTTTTCATCCCAATCTAGGTTTTTCTTGACATAAGAGGTGCACCATTTTTGTTTGCACTTAAGTTAACGCGCTGTTTCAAATATAACTATTTTGGGGTCCAAAGTGGAAGAGAAAAGGGTTGGGATTCAGCCGATGTGTATGTGTTGATAAAATATCCACGTCCATGTACTTTATGATACTTGTACTGCGTCCCTGACCTTCACCAAAGTCAAAAGGGCGAAGCATCCGCAGCCCGTCGCTTAGGAATGGACTCATGAATGGATTTTGAGCAACACTACTTCGGTTGCGTTCACGTGACGTCACAACATACTAAAAGGCCTATAGTTTGAAAATGAGGCGGTGCAACCTAAGAATTCAGATTTCTTTTGTTGCATGAAACAAAAACTGTCACGACGTTCAATGTCTTCTCTGTAGCACGTAATGTGTAAACCAAGATCCGATTAATCTCTCATAAAGGTGTCCAAAAGTGGTGACAATATTCAGAAACGTGCATAGTCTTGGACAGAAGAAAGGATGAGTATATCAGGTTTGTGAATCCTATCACCAACAAACAATGATCAGAGAGAAGGTTTGTCAATTTTCTTTTGGGAAGGTTCATTTCCAAAACGATTGATCCCTCCATCATCAAATTCTACAACGTGAACACGACCTATTAAGCATTTAAAAAAATTTCAAAGCATTGCTCGTTGTTAACAGTTAATATTGCGGCTTAGATCGGATCAACCCTTTCCCTAACCCTAAGACACATTGTTATATGCCAACACATATACGCTTATAATGTCAAAGGAAAGTGTGTTTGATCAATTGAGCATTAAAATTGTAAATTGTGTTGCAAATGAAATTTAAATTCGAACAAGAGGGAAGAAAAAGTCCAAGGAACGAGCTCGAACTAAAGCGAGCCCTAAGCAGACGGCCTCCCTGTCGGTGTTTGCAGTCAGTGAAATCTTTAGCCCATAATCCAACATTGGATCAGTTGAGACAGTCTGTGCTCAAAGAGGCTGGTTTACTAAGCCAGGTGCTAAATTGCAAGTGCAACTTAAAATTAGCACATGTCATTTTATAGCATGTTGCACCAACTGTTTAAATCTGATATGTGAATGAGTTCACATTGTGGTAGGGTGACCAGATGTCCCAGTTTCAAGACCTCTGTCCAAAGTGTCCCAGTTTTTCACCAGTGCCGAGCGTGAAGCAGCATTTTTTGAATTTTTAATCTGAAACGTAATTATTTGTCAAACACAAACTTTCTTTAGCGACTGAACCAACTAAGAAGATCAATTGTCTACCACCTCACTGTTTTGTCCATTTAATTGACAGTAGACTTTCACAAACCAACAATTTGACCGTTCAACGAGGGTTAAAACACCACCGTTTTTATTGTGGAGTATCTGGTCACTCTCAGGGCCGGCCCACGCCTTCAGAGGGCCCTAAGCAGAATTGTGTCTTGGGGCCCTCGCAACATCAGTAGTCATTTTGATAGATACTTAATATTTGAAAAAAACATGACATACAGCAATCAATCTCTAATTTCTCACCCCAACGATGTTTACAAAAGAAAGTAGACAGTCATTTTCAAGGAGAAAGGGACATATTTGAATCACGTAACACTTTGTGGGGCCCCCCAGGTGGTGTTGGGGCCCTAAGCAACTGCACGCTATATTGTGGCCGTTTAGCATTTATAAAAAGGTGCTTTTCAAAATGGAAAGTTGCCTTTTCCCACTGCTGCCTGCGGGGGGAGCCCCAGGCAGGCTCTTCACCATCCCTGCCCCCAGTGTTTCATCGTTACTATCTTATTCTTAAATGATTTCAAATGATTAAATGTACAGTAGATACTGAGGCAACAAAAATACTGTTTTCAAGCCCCATGCGCAGGACATCTGAATACAAAGGTATAATGGCGTTTCCCTGAAGGTTATCGACTTGACTTTTCGTGGTAATCTAAAGACGGCTTCGCGTATGGCTATTTTTAAAGGCAGGAGGAAGTTAATTAAGCGTGGCACTGTAGGACACAGTAACCTCTGACCTGCTACTCAAGGCCTGATCGATGTTCCGCAGTGGCAAAAGCTTAAGCGATGCTCTGGAGTGTCCCATCGAGGAAGCGCTATTCCCTCCTACACACGCCAAGCCTTCACTATCCGACACAGTGGCAGAGTGGTTAGCTTTCCGCTCCTCAGACGACGAAGGTCAATCCAAAAACACGCAAAATACTCCACCAACTTTGATACTCCCGACTATAGCTCTAACTCTATATCTAGTATTTGTTTCATTTAGAGACAGTTTTATTCATGTGCTTCTTCCCTTTTGGGTTTGTTTACTTTAAAATGAATGTGATTATTTGGAACCACATAATACATAATACTTGTGTGAAAGATTTGTGGGTTTTTGATTTTGTTCTTGAGAAATTGTCACTGCGGGTTCCATTGCGGTTGCGCCCTTCTCCCGACATTGACATTGAGCGGTCAAACGTATCCGAACCCCGTCTCCTCCCTTTTGCGCTTTCCTTTTCCTCTCTCATATTTCCCATATTTCGTCTACGCTGTTTTCCCCTCGACGCGTACGATCTTCTATGTGCTTGTTCTGTTTTTGTGCAAATGGCAGTAAACTCTCTCTCTCTTTCCTGTCTCCTCTCAGGCCACACTTTGCATCTGGTGTCTTCTTTGCGTTTTTTTTGTTTTTGAGCTGGGGGCCTGTGACTGTGGCTGACTATACCTCCTGTTCTGTGTATGGCACTGGTAGAATTCACTGTGAGAGCTCGATATCAGTGAATTACCATAGGGCCATAAACGGAGCAGAGAAAGATCCTCTAAGGAAACCATCTGCGAGCAAACTCTTCCTCCCTTGTGTTGTCTCTCTCTCTCTCTATCCATCCCCTCCCCTGATAACTGTGGTTCTTAACTTTATTAAAATTGCAAACACAAGTATGATGATGTGTGGAACTCCCAAAAGGGCACAACATGCATTTCGGTTTTGATTGACGGAGTTGTCCTTGATTCAGGGAGACGCTGCAGAAAAAAACCCTACTAAATATACAGTATATAAGGTTTTGGAACAGTTTACTCTCATTACATATACACTTTCACTAAAAAACAAATTATTTCATCTTCATAATAATATGTGAATTATTGCACTGATTGTAATGGCCATTTTCTTGCGACAATGATAACAGACACCAAATTTTGCAGACTTGCAATTGCTACAGTACTTTCACATCTAATTTTAAGCCTGCTTTATTTAGTTTTTGAGCCCTAATAGAACAATTTAAATTTAGATTTATTAAATAGATTTTTCCACGAGATATCCCAAATCCCATCTGAAAAAATCTGAAAAAAGACAACAAAATAAAACCATCAACCATCATTATTTACTAAGCCAGGTGCTAATTTGCTAGTGCTACTTAAAATTAGCACATTTTGTTGCGTATTGCACTTGATTTATCATTAGAAACTGTTCATACTGTATTAGTGGTGCAAATTTTGATAACTCCACCAAATTACGACACCACTTTCACATATACTATCTATTTTGCACACGCTATAATAAAATCCTTTCCCATATTTTGGTCAGTAATCCAGAAAAATATTGAAATTGAATAAATATATTCCCCCCTATTCACCTGCAGTGTCTTGCCAAAGATGAAGCTCGCAAACCTGATATATAACTCAACTCAACATCGGAAGTTACGATACCAAACATCCATTTCCTCCCTCATACGATCTGCCACGAAACGAGCTCTCGAACCGCCGCCAGGGTCCCGACACCCAGTTTGAGAACCACCGCTCTCATGTAGGGCCACAAACGGAGGAGAGAGAGAGCGGCTAAACCGATGCTCCGCCCCCTTCCTCCGTGGGTGCGGAGATGTGATGCAACGGTTGCTGATGCTTTCGAGATCGAACTCTGTACAGTGTACTAACAACAAGCCCTGCCCCCCCCCTCCCCGATCCCAGTCTCCGTCTATGCGCCTCTTCTTTGCCCATTTTGGCACTAGCACATTTTTGCTTCTGTATATCTACTTTGAGCAATTATGTGTAGTGCCAATATAGGACGAGACAGACTATCGACTCTGGACCTCTAGTTGTTTTCGGATTCTGTCTGTGATGATGATGATGATGCTCCTCTTTCAGACGTGCGCAGGAGCCGGTGTGCCATTTATCAACTGGTTTTGAAATGTACACAAAAAGAAAATGTTCAGAAGTATTTCGCAAAGGGACAATAGTATCACGTATAAGCTTTCAGGATGCTGGGATGTCATCTGAGACCCATTCCAGTATGGATTGATAGGCTTTTTTTCCCCACTACTTAGCATAAAATATCTAAAAATAAGTGTTATTTTCTTGTGATGAGAATATTTGACCTTGATTTCAGTGTGCACATACAATAACTTGCCAATGGAATAAGTATTTTTGTACCTAAATGATGAGAAAAACACCTGATTCCTGATAGGTCTCTGGGCGCGTCAAGTGAGACCAGCTTAGTTTGCTGCAAACAGGGACGTCACACTGGGGGGGTAAAGGGTACCAAGTACCCAGGGCCCAAGGCAGGGGAGGGGCCCTCTGAAGTCTGTTTATAATAGGCCTATATGTGTCAGGGGGCCCACCAAGATAGTTTGTACCCAGGGCCCAAAATTTGGTGGAACGCCCCTGGCTGCAAATATACAAATATCAAACTTTTTAAGGTTATTGTTTGTACCACAGAGCTAGAAAATGGTAAGTAAATACTGCAGGGGAATACGGAAAATACATAAATTCATAGATATACCTTTAAACCTTTTCTTGTTTATTACTGACATAAATATAAGAAGAAATTCATGTGGAAATGTAGCATTTTTTGCATGAACATGACCAAATTTGACTATATTTCTAGGCAAGGCAAGTGTACATATATACATATAGATCCAGGTTTATTTTGTTGATGTTTGGATTTCTGTTTGTT
>OMNZ01056611.1:0-10104 GCA_900303255.1 Lesueurigobius sanzi | reverse complement strand
ATTTTTGAGAAGATCGCGCACAGAGACATTGCAGGACAGGATTTGGCATTAGGTCTTTGTGAGGGAAAAGAGGGAAACATTGCAGGACACTATAGACATGGGGCAGGCCGGCTTGATCTTCGCGGGACCAAGGAGCATTTTGGGGAGGTCGCGCAGAGAGAGGGAGACTTTTGCCAGAGCAAGGAGCCCGGTGCAAGCAGCCTTTTCCCCGGCGGAGGTCGCGCACAGAGCTCCCCGGAGCCCCAGAAAGGCACACCAAGACAACCCAGAGTAAGCAATTTAAGCTTTTTGTAGGAAAATACGGTTGTAAATTTTAGAAGTAGCCCACCCATGCGCTTCAGACCTAGTTTAGTCCTGGTTTAGACCTGGTTTAGTCCTGGTTAAGTCCTGGTTTAGACCTGGTTTAATTCTTTGTAGTTTTGCGCGATCCTTGTAGCCTACTGGCAACTTCTATCCCTGTTCCTGTGACGGGTCACATCTGAATACGGTCGGGCTGCAAACGGGTTCGGGTTTTAACAAAGCTGTCAATCAAAATGCACCTATCGGGCTCGGGTTGAATTCTGTCGGGCTCGGGCCATTTCGGGCCTGACTAAAAGTCAGGCAGGAAGTCAGGCCCAGCTCTACCATCTTGATGTATTTCGTGCAACTAATGGTGCCCATATAGACGTGTATTTAATGAGGTAAAAAAATTTAAATAAAAAAACGTTGAAAAGCACTGATTACAATAAAACAAATCTGGTTAAGATATCTTAACCAACTTAAAACCACCTTATCAACAGCCTTTGCAACACATTTTTTTTAAATTACTTTATACCCTGTATTGTATTGTAACAAAAGCATAAAGTCCCAGCCCTAATAGTCAACTAAGTTAATAATCGTTTACTGGAGCAAAGACCCACTCTTGCCGTTTGTGAGGAAATCTAGCACTTAACAAGCCAAAAGGTATTTCCACTTTGGTTTACATGGTATTCACTGTGTCAGCTATTTTTAAATAACAAACTTCCTTCTGCTTGGAGTAATATTGGCCACAGACAAATTTCAGCACACAGCTAAAATGACATGTGTAGGCCTACTGTTTTTGTGTAAAAGATCGTAAAACTAACGTAAAGGCCCATTCACCTCAAACTGCACTTGAAATCTCATTCAGCGGCTGCAAAATTCCTCTAATTCTTGGTGTCAATTTTCAGACACTTCCTTGTGGTTTGGTGTGTGCTTTGGACACCGTTCTGTCTCAAACCCAGGAAACCCTTTGACAGAAGTATGTAGACAAATACATTACACACGGACAATCGAACAAGTGCACTGAGAGAACTACTGAAGTCACTGTATAATGAACCATGGAGACAAAAGTCTAAATAGTCAGTATTTTGTGCTTACATCGGGTCTAAATTTGGATTATTCCATATTGATTTCTAGATGTAAACTGGGACAAAAGTAGGATTATTCCATGTGTATTCAATGTCTAAACTACAACTACATTAGGACCAAACTAGGTCTCAACAATGATTTCTACTAGTGTTGTTCCAATACAATTTTTTCCCCATCTGATCCGATACTCGAGTATCGAGTACCAGTCCGATACCACTGTGTGAATAAAAACAATAGTAAAGCCTGTAAAAACGCTCACATCACGTGGCTAATTATGCATATTACATTCATTGGGTCAATGTTCTGCTTCTACTTACTTATTAATGAAGGTTAATGTATATGCTGTGATGTCTTTGTGTTTGCAGAGCCCAAAAAAACACAATATGGTATATACTGTAGGCTTGGTTCATGTACTCGCCAATACAGATTCTTGACAGTCTGTTGTATCAGCATAATATGATACCAGTATCATATCGGAACATCCTTCATTTCTACATAGCCTTGGCCTGAATTAGGACAAGCACTGAAGCAGGTCTAAACCATAGAAGTAAACCAGGCTTAAACATGTGGCATATACTTTGTTAACTCAATAAATTTAGACTAGGATAGGAAAAAAGCGATTACAAGATACAAGACTAAAACAAAGACACTGCACTATAGGAGTCCTCTAATTCAGGGTTTAAACTAGGTCTAAACTGGGGCTAAACTATCCCCAAACCGAGTGACTTTTAAAGAGACTTTTGCCAAGTTTGGATCTACACTTGGGACTAAAGCAGAAGCTGACCATTGGAGCTGGGACAATACATTGTTTTATGATACTGTATCAAAATATGTTTTTATATTGTACTGAAAACTACATATTGCAATACTTAAATGGATCATGCAAAATAAAGCAATAGTGTAAATATAAATGTATTACAAATTGAATAGAATGCTGACCGTTTGTGCCTTCATGTGAAATAAGTAACATGAAATTATATTTTTTCTTAAGTCCCTCCCTTTGCTGATATCGGCAACAAATCAGAATCTAGCAGCATTACACGAGGACCAATGAGAAGGGGTTTCCTGTGCACAGGGAACAAGAAGGAGCTTTCAGGTCACGAGGGGAGGGAGCTCACTCTATAAAATGATCTCTCTCTGCCTCTGCTCATTTTTGCACTTAGTACTTACTACTTTAATGAGGCTACAGTGCGCCACTATTTTTACAATCAATAGCTGTCCAGAATTGGTCAAGAATTCTCCTAGGATTTTATGTACATTAATGAACACAACACAGTTCAGTTAGTTTGTGGCCTGTCCAGCCAAAAGCTCCTGCTTCCTGTTCAAAAGGAGGAGTGTCTGGAGGTCTGCTCACTGTCTGTCATTAACTGATTTTGTTCATATCGCTTCAATTCAATCAAGTCTGAACACTTAAATCGTGTATTATTCACAACTGACTTTGTAAATTCATATTAAAATAGTTGAATAGATGGCCAGTTGGTTTGGCCGAAAATTGCAATTTTCAGAGAGATATTTCTTGTTGAATTTAATGTTTTTGCACGTTTGTTGGTCGAACCACACGTTTCTCTATCCAGCCATCTTCTTCTGCATATCCGTTGGCAGGACACGGGGGCAGCAGTCCAAACTGCCCAGATCACATTGCTCCAGTCCCTTATGGTTCCTTCTGCAGGTGGTGGGTCCACGGGTCAACAGCCGCACGACGCTCCTTCACCTCTGGGCGATGTAACTGGCCTTTATAGTCTCTCATCATAAGGGGCTTCTGAACTGCTCTTGGTCTGACCCGTCACCTAGGACCTGTTTGCCATGGGGGACCCTACCAGGACCCTAATGCCCCAGACATAGCTCCTAGGTTCATTCAGGTGCTCAAACGCCTCCACCATGATAAGGTGGCGATTAGAGGAGGGGTGTATTTCTCTGATCTGCCTGTCAATCACGCCCTTCAGAACTCACAGAGATAACGCTACCGTCAGACTACGCGTCTTGTAAAGCGAGTAGTCGGACTGGCCCATGGATGTATTCAGCTGGCCAGGCTAGTTACTATGTGGAAAAGGAGTTGAAAATAGCAATATAATCCTTCATCTAATCACTTTTCAAATGTCAGTACTTTTGGGTACCGTTTTTTTTATTTATTTTCCAATTCATTCAGAGTAAAGCACTTCCACACTTCCAACCAGGATAAAACGAATTTCTAAAATACCATCAGAAGAACCTAAAAGCGCCACAGTTTGAGCTGGCTACTCATGGTCTAAACAAATACGAGATCGGTTCCGATTGGCAGATAGGGATGAATTCTCCAGGGTTCAGTGGCAGGTTCAGTGGAGGCTTTTATCGGGGCAGATTCCTTGGCGTCAGTGGAGTGTTTCACAAACTTCCCTTCACCACAGCGTGCGACTGCTCCGGCTAACGGCACGATCCTGACCTCTTCCTCAGTGCAACATGAGCGGAGAGGCTGCTTTATAATGAAGGGTTTGTCTAATGGAAGTATTGTTATTATAGGGCCATTATGGTTCCATGCCCTGCCCATGGGTATGTGTGTATATAATGATGAGGAGAGATAAAGTACAGGCTGCTCTGGCAGTTCTATTAGAGGTCAGAGAAGAGGACTAAGAAGAAAAACAATCCCAGGGGGCGCTAAAGAGCATAAAGGAGAGGTTTTCAAACTTTTCACACCAAAAATACTACCAGATCAAACACAACTACACCAGGCCTAAAAAAGGTGACAGTAGAAATAAACCATGACTGATGGACAATCCAAAAAAAAGCACAACAACGTAACCAAATTTGTTTATGGGTAAGTATAATAAAATAGGCTAGAACTATGAAGCAGCCTGTGTATCACCGCTGGTACCTGTACCAAAGTACCAGAGTAAAACTTGCATGTAAGCGCAAAAGATCAGTGAAGAAAGATCAAAGTATTATGGTTCAGAAGTCTTCATAGATTGTAAATTAATAATAGAATAATGCCTGAAGCCATAAGGAAGTGGGGATTGGCACAAGAGGTACAGTACCTTACTCTAATGCAGTGGTTCTCAAAGTGGGGGTCGCAAGCACAGAGCTGGGGGTCCCAAAATGTAGCCCAATATTCATGGCAAACGTTTGGTAAATACTGAGGCTTGTCCTAGTCAAAAGGAAAAGTAGTTCGACCGAGTTATAAGGGCAAAAGAACACAATTCTGTGGCTCCGTGCATGAACCTGATATACCACAAATTCTCTTACATTGAATACATTGCATTAATGAACACAGCGTTACTGCAATTGTGTCGATATGAATATCATTGGTTGTTTCACTGCTGGCCTATAGATGGCGACACTGATTTTCAGCTCATCAAATTATACAAGTTCCATGCAACAACCTGATATACAACAAAGAAACACACAGCAAAGAAACAAGATTAGTTCAAAAGTGATTTCTTCTCACTGACATTCATTGTGTTCAGTACTTTACTTTACTTTACTTTATTTGTCTCCCTTCGAATAAATTTGTTTCTGACAGAGGATCAGCTGCACATTAAGACCACAAATACAGTACCGACCACATTCGCTCATTTGAGTCAATACCGACCACACTTGCTCACTCTCCTGTCGCTCACACGAATGAGTACATGTTCTCTTGATCCGTGTTTTGAGTATGTTTTGCAGATACTTACTCTTGTAAATAAATATATGTTCTCTTGATTGATGCAATGTGGTGAGGAAATAAAAGCTGTTTGCGGATTAATCAGTATTTTTACGCAACTCAGTGTAACCGGCAGCGATCCAGAACCTGGCGTACATCGAAATAAGTCCATTTTCAGAAAGTCTTAGCGGCAGTAGGGTCATGCAACTGCTTTTAAAGCAACCTAATTTTTCAGTATCATCTAGCATGTATGCCTTGCTTCATGTATGAGAAAGCCCCATGCATGAACCTGATATACCCTAAAAAATGTGGTTTGTCAGGTTGTTGTTATTCCCACTGACAAGTCCAAACTTAATACATAACTGTCTGTGTTTATATTCCCATTTCTTTTGGGGAGAAGGAAGCAATAGGATCACAAATAGGAGAGGACCACTTTTTATCTCCATTTGGTCAGATTAACATTCATGTGGTATATCAGGTTTATACATGGGGACGCAGAATTTAGATTTGTCACAGCTTGGTTTCTCATTTCTCTAGAAGAATAAAAATAATAATTTGAGGATTTTATTGGAATTAAAATAAAATAGAAAACGACCAAATGATTATGAAAAATTAGTATAAAAAGGATATTGACAATCCCTGAGACTACCAGAGCTAAGGTCAATGCAGTATATACTGGATTAAAAAGTATGAAATCTGCAGTTTCATCAAGCACCAACATGAAAGTGATTTCTAACCAGAAGAACAAGTAAGTTGCTGCAACTTGTTTCTGGGGTCACTCAAAGTGCTTACATTACATTACATTTATTGTTTGTTTTTTTTTCGTTTCTGAAGAAAAGATGGCACTGTTTTTACATTTTTGGATGGATTTGCAAAATAAAATTGTGCATATTCTAAACATGGGCAGAAGTATTTGAAACAATCAACTGCCTAACTACAATAATTACTCAAATCAGAGGAGTTCTTCAATTTATACCCCAATAATACCCTTTGATGATATTTTGTTGTATAATTTTTCTCCTGTAATGCTATTTATGTCTTGGCTGTTGGCAAAAATAAATATATTGTTCGTTGTCGAGAACAAAACATTGCCAAAATAATTGCAGCTTTGCACATTGTCCGACTGCAACCATTCAAATTGTAATATATATATATTTATGAAACAGTGATTTTATAACCGTTATGGTTTATGGCACCGATTATTCACTTTCCTTCACACAATCCAAAACTCACAGGCCTAGGATTGGAACATCATTGTTCTTGCTGGGAGCCTATAGCGCACAACCACTGTCACAAATTACAGTAATCAGGTACGTGTCTCAATTGAGCTGGAAATCCCCCTTTGGCTCATGTTACTGTAACCGCTAACTTTGTGTGTTCAGCACATTTATCTTTTACTCATCAGATAAATATCAGAGGCTTCAAAAGGAATCCCTGCTCTCCAGGGGAAAAAACAGGAAACTGAAGAAAAAAATAGTTGGAGATGCAATACTAATGAAGAGACAGAAAAAGGCTACATCTTCCTTGTAATTTCAGAAATGGAATGAGCTGTATTTTCTGTTTTTAGTAGCATGGCGGCGGGTTAAGCTTTTCCCAATGACCATGGTGTAGCTAAGATATTCAAATTTGGTAAAAATGAATGTAGTATCCTGATTTTTAAATGCATCAGACGAAACTACAAAGTGTGGTTAATAAAGTAGCCATTATCACTTTTAAAAATGTTTTTACGTGATTAAAAAAAAAAAAAAACAAAATTGTAAATTTCAGAAGGTGTTGCAGTAATGAGAAAAATCTTTTTAAATTATACAAAAATAAAAATGTTGTAATATATATGACAGTGATGTGAGGAAAGTATAATCCAATTTGAAAAAAATCCTTTTTTCCTTTTGGTGTTTTGTTGCGGTAATGAGATAATTTTACTTATTTTTGAAAAGTTCTTTAAAAATGCTACAACATACTTGAAAATGTACGTTTGCACAAACTTCCGACCTAAGAATTTCTGAAAAGGAAGTGTGTTAATTAAGGCTTTTTTTTATTTTTAAGTTGGAACGCTTCAGAAAGCGATTTTGTGAGACTGACCCAGCTGGTTCAAACGTAGCCTAGTCTTACCATACCCTCGTACTCATTTCGTACAGAGGGTCTGGAGCTGCACAGTTGAGCTCCGTTATCAGGTGGGAGGGTCAACTCCTTTTAAAGTTCGAAATGATTGGATCTGATTTTACCCAATCGCTAGCCTGGCCTTAGCCATCCGTATTATCATTTCCTGCATATGCCTGATGTCACCTACAACACCCACCTCCCCGCTCGCTGAATGGTCCAAAGCAATTCAACCGATGTATCGCAGCCACTGAGATCAGACCCAGACGTAACATGTAGGAAATGATAATTGACTGGAGTTTACGGATGGCTAAGGCCAGGCTAGATCTAGACTAGTTTTGGCGAGTTGTCCATTATATATTTAAGCATTAAATTTGACTTGCGGCTACCTGTAAAAAGCACTCATGATCAGACCTTCTTACAGTCTTCTAATATGGAAAGATTATAGGTTTTATCGTGACTCAAGTCTTCTATTATTAAACTGGTCTATGCTCAAACACAGACACTTGCCGTCTACTTTTCCTTTGCTTTACTCGGTCCGCCTCCGATGTGCTCTGAGCGAGAGGTGACCAATCTCAAAGAATTGTGACTCATCAGAAGTAGATGCTAAACAGTACAGTTTACAAGCAAGAATGCATATTTTTCCAATTAAACACAAAGGTCTGTTGACAAGAAAAGCAAGATAACTATATGAAAATGGGGGCAAACCATGGCCTGAGGAAGATCAAGTTTGGATCGAAACGTTGTCTGATTAAAAGCAATAAAAAGGAGTAAGTGTGCAGGGTCTCTTCACTTTTCATTTGTTCACAGCGTTGGCCAAGCACCTACTGGTCATGTGTGTGTATCTTAAACTAGATTCACATTGAGCTAAACTTTTAACATCTTAACCGTGCCCTCTGAAACCATTGACATACAGCTCTTTTCCTCTACGACCCGCATTGTGTTTGCTGTTTGATGCAGACAGGTCAACGCAATAAAGGCCAGAAAGCAAGAAAAACAGAAGTCAAAGACAGAACAGAATACATTGAAAAACATCAGAGAGGAGAGAGACGTTTTTTTTTTTTCATTTCGCCTCCGTTTGCGAGACGGCTCACAGCTGGAGACTAACCTTGGACTAAGAGACACAATGCCGTCCATATTTTTAGAAGTGATTCAGCAGATTTGACTGAATGGCTTGACTGCTGCCAATCTCTTTCTCTATCACTCCCGCTGTCCTTCCGCTACCCCTGCCCTTGGCTTCCCTGGGCATTTTTTTTCCCCCCCCCAACTTTTTTATAATCCCATCCACCTTACCTTATCTGCACCAGGCCACATCGCGCGTCCTCAAAAAGATCCAAAAAAGTCAAGTGAAATAATCCTTTTTGACAACCTTTTCTTTCCTGTGGTATTGTTTTAAAGCCTTTTCTGAGCTTTTATGTAACATATATCTTCATCACAAAGTAGAGTAGAGTAGTGGTTTGCTTCAGTGGGTGGAAGGAGTCTCATTTTTTTTTTACTCAAAGATGCATTGTGGAACTTTTACTTGGAAAAAAAAATCCTTAATATTATTGTGTATTTGACCTTTTAGGGACCCAGTAGCGGTATGGATGGTTAGCATGGTGCATGTACTTTTCATCACTTATTTTTAGGATTTCTGGTAGGGTTTCTCTGCTGGTATAACCATCTCCATGGCTAGGCGGTGAAAACCTACCAGTCTACCCAAAAGCATTTTATCCTGGAGCGTCAAAAAGGCCACTGTGATGAAAAGTGAAGGCAAGTAACAATCAAGTAAAATCAATACAAAAACAGGATTTACACTTTCAACAGTTACAACAATGCCAAGACGCCTCAGATGAAGACTGAAGAATTTTTGCCTACGAGGCGTGTCATTGATAAAGATTTAAAGAGCTCAAGTGTTTGTGCAAAGGTCAGCCATTCCACAACTTCACAGAGAGGGTCTGTCTCTAGTTTTGAGCCTGGTCCAGGGAACAGCCGGGAGGAGCAGGGCAGCAGACCGTAGGGCTCTGGCTGGGACATGAAGCTGGAAGAGTTCAACTAAATATTGTAAGAGGGTGCCATGCTGTTCAAGCTTTTAAAAACAATCAACAATATTTTTAAAATCAATGCTAAAATACACAGGGAGCCAGTGCAATGATTTAAGAAGTTCAAAAGGTGGGGCTCTCACATTTTGAGCTTCGGTATCCACTTTGTGCAAACATTTTTTTGTGGAATTGAAGTGTGTAATATTTGATGAAGAATTGTGCTTTACTTTACTTTATTGTTCATGTCTTTTTCATGTTCATTTCGCAGATTACATATGCTCATACATATATTTTTACATGAACAAAAGGAACAGAGAGAAGATAAATCTTGTATATTCTGTCCCTTGTAACAAAATTATAAGTCGGCAAATTAAATTTCCCTAATTCAACCACTGATCACCACAATCACCAATTACACAAAAGCATTACAGTCAAACATTTGTCTCACACTTCAGCAGATACAATCATTTGTCTTAAACTAGTAAATATTCATTCATAATTTTGTCCTTGTACATTTTTTTTTAACTTCAACATACTTTTACAACATTTGAGTTCTTCATTCCTCGCGAACTTTAAATTATATTTTCTTCGATGTCCAGCACTCTGCAGAAACACAAAATTGAATTGTGCTTTTCTTATCAAACCAGGACTAAAGAAGGTCTAAACCAGGACTAAACAAGGTCAAACTGAGACTGAATGAACCACTGGTATTTAGACTTGAAAAAAGTTTTTGATCAGAACGACTTTACTGCAGCTTTAGATTCACTGACTGTTTGTTTCTCTGTTTAAACCACTAGGCAAGGCAAAATTATTTGTAGAGCACATTTCATACACAAGGCAATTCCCTATTCAAAATACTTTAGTGGAATACAAAGTACAGAAGTACAGATACCTGCACCAGTGCTCTAAAAAGTACCTATATGTTTTACTACCACTGGCATTCACACAGTTTGTAGTAATAGGCAGAACCTTAAATTGTCCTTAGCTGTCCGCATCCATCAC
>OMNZ01056590.1:0-11634 GCA_900303255.1 Lesueurigobius sanzi | reverse complement strand
CTGGATTGGGTTCATAAAGCCATTATAAGGTCAGTAGATTATGCAAAACATACACAACGCTGGCGCTGTGACGTCATCGTTTTAGGAAAGCTGCGGAGAGGCAGTAACAACGGTTTTGAAGATTTCAAAACTGTGTTTTGAAATCTTTTTTCAAAATCTTTTTTCGTGTGGATGATAGGCCGGTTTGATATAATACTTTTGCGTTTAGGCCCATCTTCATCTTCGTGTGAACGCGGCCTGAGTTTACTCTTTTGAAATCATAATGAAACAGAAACTACTCAAATGCCCCTGATCTAACGTTTACATGACCTTCAACAACTGCCAGGAAAATTGTTCAGGAGCAAAGAAAAACTCACTTCAGCTGAAATACAGGACTCTCTGACAAAATATTGATGTTTGTTTCAAGATGCACAATGTGTAAACTTTTGATCAGGGGCATTTGGCTAGTTTCTAGTTGAAAAGCTTAAACTAACAGGTTTTTTGACAATAAATGGCTTCACGCGACCACTAACCATGAGTGAAATAAAGGTTTTTGTGTTATCATTCATATTCTATGAAATGCATAACCCTGCATACCCTGACATTGATGGGGTATGTAAACTTTTGAGCACAACTGTATGTTTTGGACAAAGGAACAATTAAAAAATAAAATGGCTTGAAGCTAATAAATAAAAAAGAAGAAAAAGATGATGTCTCCTTTAAATATTAAATCGACAAATGATTTAGGATTAGATTTTTGCTTCAAAAAGATAAAATCCAGGTAAGAGAGCTTCAAGTCCTGACCAAGGTCTGTTTGTTGTTGTCTGTTAAAGTTCAATAAACGCAATGTTGGAGAAAGGGCTATTGTGTGATGAAACCACTCATTAAAAAGAGCAAGTTCTTTCAAATGTCACTGGAGCACACTACCCACCTCGGCCTGTGACACACTGCCTTTGTCCTGGCCATCTCCCTTTCCCTCTTCATCCTCCTCATCCTCCTCTTTGTCGCTGTCCCACTTCAGCTCGAGGGGCTCGTCGGGCAGAGCCAGTGACGGCTGGCTCCAGTCAAAACTCAGCAGAGAATCTGACTGACTGTTGGAGCAGCTGTCCGACTCGTATCCGTTCACCGCGGCCTGAGACCAGTCCTGCTCCGACACGCTCTTGCTGTGTTCAGTGGCGTCTCCGTGATCCCTTCTGTCCGACTGCTTCCGGACTTTGGGCATCTGCGAGAGGACTTCCAGCGCCAGCATGGGGCAGCCGGTTTGAAGGTGAGCGTACGCGGCAGTGAAGAACAGCCTTCGCTCGTCGAGGCTAATGGAGTCCGCTCTGCGACCCTCCGCCGTCAGTCCCACTTTGGCTTTGTCCGAGGAGCCAAAGTGACGGCGCAGCAGCAGAGGGTGCGTGCGCAGGTAAGTGTAGAAGTTGAAGACGTCGGGGTTACAGGAGGAGACAGTTTGGAAACTTTCTGTAAATACAACAAACCAACATCCAAGAGCGTTACAAATGGGTTGGATTCATGTGACATTTCGAAAAAGCTAAGGTGTAATACTGAGACAGAGGAAAGGCCAGCGGTCTATAGGAGAGTTTTAATTTACACTGATTACAACCGTTTTGGGAACCAGGTGAAAAATAGTTAAAATTATAACCTTACAAGTCAAAGTGCTCCATGTGTCTTCTAACCAGCTGTGCATGATAGCTCTGGGGATGGAGCTGTGAGCACAGTTTGGGAAACTAAACCCAGTTATCAGTCTGTTACTTCCTTTAGCTAACTGTAGTGATCTCAGCAAAGTAAAATAGCACAAAGTGAGAAAAACTAGAGACAAAGTGCTCGGGAAGTCAGTACCACAAAAAAATAGCTTTTTTGGGTGCTCTTTGGTGTTGGGGGACAGGAATTCAAAAAATTATTCTCTATTTACATTTTCTGAAAAGCCTTTATTCTGCTGGGATAGTGCATATTAAAATAATTCAAATTGCTGGTTCCTTCCATGCGTATCGACTCCTAACAAGCCTTTTTCAAGAAGTGAAGTGTAAAATAGCACAAACTTTGCTGAATCTTTTTCTAAGGATTTAAGGGTGAAGAGCAGGGAGAGACAAACAGAAAATAATCAGAGGAGACAGTGTCCTGCATATCTGCAGCAGCACTAACCCCTGGACTATCAGCTGCAGCTTTTAGTCTTTTTTATTAAATCTTTTCTTTGTCTCTGCTACATTTATTGTCCTTTTTGCTGTATTATTCTTGTTAACATATTCACACAGGTCAGTTGCAAAGACTACAATAGGGTGGTACCCACTCCAGGTAAGTTCCAGGATTTTCCATGACATTTAAAAGTGCAAAAATACATAATAACATTGTGATTGCCCTCATCTCTCACCAGTGCCCCCTGTGGATGGGATCCAATAATGTAGTGGCTAATGTAATGGCTTTGTGGGTCTGAAGAGATTTGAGCTTAGATGTGTAAAACATACATTTTCTTAGGAACATGGTAAAATGGGGGTTTGGGAGTCTTCCCCTGGGAAAATTTGTTTTCTTATGTTCTGGAGCAGTATGAGCTCGTCTTTAGTCTGTTGTGGGGAGCAAAGTATCTCTGACATATACTACTTAGCAAGTAGTCCATGAATATTTTCATGGACAAAATTTTTCTCATTTCCATGTCCAAATTGTAATTTTCCAGGTAGGGTGGGAACCCTGTACAAGCGATAAAATGTGGAAAACTGGAAACAGACAATGAGTAAAATCATATGTACATTTTCTGTGTGAAGATTTCAGTGTCAGCCCTCCATCTGCACTTTCAACTTCAAATTCCACAATGTGACCTCAACTTATGAAGCCCTGAGGCAGATCCAAAGGCTAACCTGAGGCTGCCTGAGAGCACAGATCTCAACCAAGGCATCCCCGCCATAAAATAATGTTAATCACACGGATCTTCAGGTTATGTGATGCAAGTTCATCAATTGAATTTCAGAGTAATGGTTTTAAAAGGCTAAACTGTTATAGGCTTGAGTTAAGACAGAGGTCAAAACCGACCCGTTAACATAAGAGACAGTAACAGAAAGCTAACACTAGAGGAAGGTTAAACAATGTAGGCAAGCAAGTTATTAGTGAATACAGCTTTTAAAAAAAATGAATGAATCAGGCTAGTAAGAGACAAAGCTAGGTAAGTCGTAAAATTGACCACAGTTTGAAAAAAAAATGTTTTCACCAGCTCCGTCACGGCTCTAGAGGGCGACTAATTTGGTGGCACATGCGCCTTGTGGGGTGCTACTAAATATTTTTTCTTTGGTTGCACTGGTACAACTGCCCAGATCCTCATCACCCGCTCAGCCCTCACCAGTCCACTATAAACACTGATCAGGATGTGCACTCCACCAGCACAAAGGAAACCGTACTCAAATAGCATTTTAAGATCAGACTGGCTCCTCTCTCCCCCGTCCTGCTGCGTCCTGCTCCAAATCCTCAATAACCTCCTGCATGAAGCGCACGCAAAACCTGACCGTCCACACTTCAGTTTCATGGTTTTAGTGGAGTTTTTTAATAATTAGCAGCAGTTATGGTGTTTATTTGCTCTGATAATGGAGCGATCGCTGCAGCGGTGAAACGAAAGAAAAGTCAGCTCTGTCAAAGATCCTCTGTAGAAACGATCACTCACTCTGCGACCCTTCAAAGCACAGATATCTCACTCGGATTTGATTTCATTTGTTTTTGCAGCTGTTAAACTTTATAAACCAATTTATAAACTACATTTTCAATCTTGATTTATTTTACGTATATCTTTATTACCTTAAGCAGAATTCACTGACTTAAATAATGTAACAATGTTTATGTTTTAGGAACAATATGAACAGCTTTTATAACATTCTGCAATCCTTTAGAGCAGAGAAACGCAAAACTAACTTCCACTGACATTATATTTATTATAATGGACAATCTGCAGTTTTTGAAGTTGAATTGAATGAGAAAATTGCTAGATATTAAATATTGTTAAGTATTGACAATGAACCATGCTTGTGCAATACTTTCAGACATTTCTAAAGTGGTGCGCCTAAATGAAAAACATGGGTGCAACCTCCTCTAAGTGTTAGTCTGAGCCCTGTCTTAAAGTTAACCACAAACAAAATTAAAAGGCCTAGGACAGCTGTATTTTTTTCATTTCCAAAACATGCATGTCAACCAAAATCGTCAGCAAAACCAGCATTAAAATAGAAAGAAGTTGAAGAAGTACACAACGAAGTCATGAATATACAGTACCTTTATCCGTGGTGGATGGCTGTTCGAGGAGAGTGTCCAGCGCTCTGCTATAGTCCTCCAGCACCCAGTACGCCATGCTCCTCAGGAACGGGTCTGAGTGTGCTCCAATCTGAGATGTACAAATAAATACTTCAGTTTGTGTAGTGCCACAATACTTATTCTGTTCTAATTAAGGCTGCACAATATCGAAAAAAGTTACAATGTTACGGATGTGCAATATAACGATATTACATGTTCTACTCCAATTCGGTTCAATTCAAACACAAAGGGTAAGTAATTTATTTTTCAGCAAATTGTGTCAAAACAATACCTCAAAAAACAATAAATTAGGATCAAAACGAGGCTGAAATGGTGCCAAAGTTTGGAAAATTGTAACTAAAACTGATATTTTGCAGATTTATAAGTTCCATGCACTTTTGTTTTAGGCCGAGTTTGCAAAAATATGTCAGATGGAGACTTCTGTGATATATTGTGGCTGTTTGCGTCACTGAATATTGCAATGTGACATTTTTTGCAATATATTGTGGAGCCCTAACGTCTATCTTTCAAGCAAAAGTAGTAAGTGTCTTTATATTCTTTTTGAACATTTCCTTTGGAGTTTGAAGGGAATTTGCTCACCTTTACTACGTGCCAATGATTAGCACCAAACTCCAAATGTACTCCAGTATAATACAGTTTAATTTCCTTCTTTTTTTTTAGTAAACTTACTATTGCATGACCATTACAGCTTGCTGCATGTCTGACCTGTTTGTCTTGTCCCAGAACATGCCTCTTGAGGATCTTCTTGTAGGTAGATGCCGTCTCAAACTCAGATTCATAGAGTCTGGCGATCACCAGGGCAAGTTGTAGGTCTTGCAATTTTTCCACACAAACCTGAAAAAGAAAAGCGCTTTGTTATTTCTCCTTTTCACCAGCAACACTACCCACTAAATCACATACAATAATGTGAAAGGGGTTGCTCTTCTCAGGGAAATACAGTGTGAGATGCATCTGAACGAAGCTGGATTCCAGCCACAGGGAGAAGACAAAGTCATTGGTAGCCTGCTGCTGGGTGATGTGCATTTCCATAAAGGGCCCAGAGGAAGGTCCAGTTACTCACATCTATGGAATAATAGAGCTCATTGCCCCAGAGGCTTCATGAGCAGATAGAAGCGCACTGAATTCAAGATTAAATAAACAAAATGACCTCATAATGTCCTTGAAATGGCAATATAGTGTGGCGATGCGCAACACTCTCCGCCTGTGCAAAAATATAACCTGATATTTTTTGCTTATTTGCAGAGAAGGAAATTTGTCCTCCAACCCAACCTTCAATTCAAATGGCACGCTGAAGATGTCACCACACATTAGGACCTAGCAAGAAAATAAGCCCATTGTGCATATTTTCAGTTGAAACCGGAGTATCCAGACACGGGAAGAACATGCAAACTCAACACAGAAAGGCAGACGCCGCCACCACCTGGCAGCAGACCCTGGGACAGGGTACAGTCGAAACACACCGCTTTTCGACTCACATTGTCCAGGACACTTTCTGAACGGCATTTCCATTCAAAACGGTTCATGATCAAAGTCAATTAAGGTTAGGATTAAGTTTAGGTGATTTATGGAATACAAAGGTTAAACGCTGTTAATAGCGATTTCCTACCAGTGGTAAATTCAGTGCCTCTCGACAGAACACTCTGCTCTGTCGACGGCTCTGCTGTGAAACAAAGTGCTAGCCACTCACCTGCACATGTCACCAGGAATAATATATACAGTATTTTCCAGACTATAAGTCACAATGGAGTTTAAGTCGCACCAGCCAAAAAATGCATAATGAAGAAGAAAAAGACATATACAAGTCGCACTGGACGCATTTTATGGGGGAAATTAAGGTTTCAAAATCAGAGACCAAGAACAGAATGAGAGAAGAACATGCTTTGTATTAATTTAGTATTTTTATCAGTTAGATCCGTTAGGCATGTTTGTACTGTCCCGGTCTTGTGTTTTTATATGTCGATGAGCCGAAGATGAATTTCTATCCACTAGACAAAGCTTTCTATTTTTACTTCTTTCTATTTTTAACAGACATTTCATCTTGAAAGACAAGTTATAATAATAATAATAGAATAGAGAACAGGCTAAATAGGTGTCTGGTATGCTAACGCAACACATTAACATCGTAATTCAGATAACTATAGCATAAAGAACAGAATCAGTGTGAAATTATATGTTTTAATATACAAGTCACAGGTAGGGATGGGTACCGTTAGACGATACCAGTATGGTATTGAAAGAATAATTAAGGTACTACCGGTATCGAAAAATAAATTGGAACCGAAAAAATATTTTTCTTAAGAAAGCAAATGTGTCTGCCTGGTGGGTCTAGAGACTGCACTAAAGAAAGCGACTTGGGTGTTTCAGCTCAAATAAATGATTATAACACTGAAAGAAACAGTGTTTTATTGAATAAATGACCATTATTGTGTTCAATTTGGCCCGGAAATAAAAGGGTATAGTTTTTTGACAAGTGTGTGCGGTTTCGTATTTCTAAGTACCGATTTGAGCACCGCTACCGGTATCGGACAAAACCCAACCGATACCCAACCCTAGTCACAGGACTAGCTAAACTATGAGGAAAAGTGTGACTTATAGTCTGAAAAATATGATACGCGTATATTACAGTTCATTTTCAAAATCAGTGCAGCTACTCTCTGCCGAGCACAGCAGACGTGGTTACTTCATCCATTCGTGCAAGGAAATGTAAAAAGTGTCACTGTATTTGATTGATGATTTATTTTGTCAATGATGCAAAATGTATTATGTTCTACAATGGCAAATATTTCTGACCAAACAATGTGTGCTCTCTCATTTCTCTTTCTGGGCCTCATTCTGAGTTGTTGGAACAGCTTTACCATACTTGCTATTGTTGGGAGTGATAATAGTGCGCTTATCAATAAATCTCGAAGGGACTTTCTTTTCCTTTATACTTGCCTCCACAGCATCTTTAAGGGATCCAGCCAGAAGGAAGAAGGCTGCGGAGTGCTGGAACCGCTGCTTCCCCAGCAGGGAAAAGGCATTCTTTAGAGCAGCTTTCCTCCAGCGGTCTTCTGTGAAATTGTTGCTGAAAAATTCAGTCATTTTGACATTCTTCTGAGATCTGAAGGAAACGGAAAAGCAATTGAGTTTGCAGTAGTCTGACAGAACATATTTTGTGAGTGAACCACATTACAAAGGAAAATTCTTGTTAAAAAGTACAGTTTTTGTACCTGTATAACCCCCAGACCACTGCCTTCTTTTTCATGGCCAGATAGAATATAGCTGCATCCAGAGGATCATTGTTTTTTTGAAAAGTAGACTTGGCAACCTGAAAAATATGATTAAACTTTATTCAGAAAGAGATTTTTTTTGCAATCTTTTTGGAAACAAACTGTAGCTAAGTCGACAATGTGCTCCCAAATGCAAGGAGGACATTAACACAGTCTGTGCTAGTATCTGTTGTAACAAACTGATGCATGAATAAAGTTGGAACATGTATGGGCCCAGACCTTCTCAATACATCTGCGCAACTTGTTGGTACTACGCAGCCACCAGCCGACGCCCATGGAGCGCAGATCAGGCCACGTAGGTTCATCCTTCTGTAAAGCAGGCAGCATGTTCAGCAGCTCCTCCTCAGCGTCCGAGTGAAAGGCCCAGGCATAATGGCAGGTGGACAGACCTGAGGGGAAAAACCACCAGCAGTACAAGGTCAAAACTCAATAAGTTTCAAATTTTGATGTCAAACCAAAGAAAAGCTCTATTGACCTTGGCGCAGCAGCTGCAGTCTGTGTGCAGGAGGAAGCGAGGTAGAGAGGAAAGTATGAAGTCTGACAGCCAACAAGAACTTCAGTCCACACTCATCTAGCGTCTCTCCTCCTGGTCACAAAAACACACATATTAGAATAAAACGGCTACATAAATGATTTCATGTGCTGCTGGTACCTTTGTTCTTGCCATGACTGTCCTTGAGGTCGGTGCTTGTGGTAGCGATGGTGTCGGCCAAAGCCATGAGTGACATCTGCTCCATGCGAGTTAGGCCTGGTAAACTGGAGTGAAGTAGGTGGCTGGACAGAATCTGAGCGTGCTCTGGACCAAAATACGTTGGACTGTACTGGGAGAGGTCGATTACCTAGAGCAGGATGGAACAGAAATTGTATTAATTGTTTTAGAAGTGTTTAGTATTAAAAGCAGTGGATAGAAAGTACATTCAAGCCAAATTGCCTGGATAGGACACTGTGCTGCTTGTCCACTTTAGATTACATGTGTGCAAAAGTTAGCTTAAAAGCGACCTTGTTGCCTGTTTCCTCGGGATCACTCTCCAGGGGGTCCAGGTCTCCTAAGCTGGGTGTATGAAACAGCTCATCATAGGCATCTGTGTGACTGGACCCATGTCCACTGTCCCCACTTAGACTGCCCACTTTATCTACAGGAGGCACAAGAGAAATGGAAATAACAGGATTATTTGTTGTAGATATGGCTCATAAGACATGATATTCAATGTGCACAGTGCAGACTCAGAGGGCAGGGTGACCCTCATATGTACCAGGTTTCTGCGCAGTGTCCTCGTCAGCTGCCAGCAGAGCATACAGAGGCAGAGGAGGCACAGAGCTGATCTCTGTGTAGTCTGGAGAGGACTTCTCACTTTGGCTGAACATCTTGAGGTCTCTGGCTGTGCAGCCTCCAGCACTGATTGTTCGTGAGCGCACACGTTTCTCTGGATTTGTGTCTCTGTCTTTCAACGACACAACCTCTCCTGCAATACATTTTACCAAGTGCGAGAGAATGGCTTTGGCACGGTGAACCTACAAACAAGAACAATTATATTACATTTAAAGGAATAAATAAAAAGAAAGAAATAGGAAGCATGGTAACTCACCTTCCCCAAATCCATAAGTTCCAGTAGCTGAAAAGGGTGGTACTGTGGCAGAGTGGGGAAGAGGTTGTGAGCAGCTTCAAACAGTCCTGAGTCCTCCATTTCAATGGGAAGATCAAAAGCAGTTTTCTTCCCACTAAGTTTCTGAGCCAAGCTCATCATTGACCTTGTTGTTGCCCTTTTTGGAAGGGTCAATGATGGCATTAAAGAGATTGTAGCAGTCTCCTCTTGACACTGTCGGACAGCAGAGGTAATGGAAGAAACACTGCTGCTGATGTCTGTATCTGGGACAGTCGAAGGACAGGACTGAGCTGGTTTAGGGGGCTGCCACTGAGAGTACACATGCATCTCACAATCCATGCCTAAAACCAGGATCCCATCTCGGACCCAGGAGAGGCTCACAGGGACAGGCAGAGTGCCCTCAACAGAGGACACCAAATCCACAGTTCGAAGCAGGACAAGTTGAGATAAGATGTGGTCCTTGCTGCCATAAGAGGACAGTCCCAGCTCTGGAGGCTTCCCAGATAAACGTCCATACATGAAGATCTTTGTCCCTACACTAACAGTGAGAACATGTGTGCCATTCTCCTGAGAAACCCAATCCAAGTGAACCAGACTTTTGCCTGACCAACCATTGCAGTGTTCAGGAGGTACAGCTAGGCTAGTACCATTGGTAGTTATGTGCTCCACGTTTTCCAGGACTATAGTCTGTTCTAGGATCCACTGAGACCCACCAGTGGATTCACACTGAAAGATACCGATCTGGACTTGAGGCAATCTGCTGCTGGGTGCATTTGGACTGGTCGGGACATTGAGACTGTGCTTGATGCTAAGGCTGGGAACCATGTGAGTACCGTTATAGAGAAGATTGGGAGAGGACATTAATGTAGGGGGAGTCAAAAGGACGTTTAAGCTGTGAGGTGTTGAGTTCAGAGGAGTATTTGGCTTTTGTCTGAAGGCCACAGCTATCCGCCCCGTGTGGCAGCAGCTGACCTCTATGGGATATCCGGGCAATGTGACTGCGCTGTTTTTAGGAAGTTCTTCTTCTACTTGGAGAGGCCACTCCTCCCACTGGTACTCCAGCTCTTCTGTAGAGGACTCTGGGGACACTACATTACACCTCCAGAACCGAACTTTGCCGTCTGAGCAGGATGTTGCGAGAAGATACGGCACACAACCTGCTGGCAGTGAACAGGACGCACTGAGGTGACCTAGACAAAGCAAAACAGTCTAATAGTCAGTCAAGAGCCATGGGAAATGATAAAAGAATGAATTCTAACCTTTAACCCACTTAAGAAGCATACATTTTACAAGTACACGTAGCTTACCTGTTGCAGGCCTCACACTCACAGCCTCCACTCCCTCGGGCAGGGCCAGCTCTTGGCTGTAGACCCTCTGTGAGCTGAGGCTCAGGCGACATGCACTCTGCAGATTGGAGGTACATGGTTTACTCTTCACAGTCACTGGAGAACTCATGGAATCAAACTTAAAATTCAGCTGAGAGTTGGTGTTGGAAGAAGCTGTGGAGAGATCCTTCTCTGATGCATACTCCTCTGAAAAATGCAATAAAGAACAAAATCAAATTGTGACAATACATATAAATACGGATCTAGTAAGTGCATACAAAGTAAATATGGAAATGCACTTACCCATAGTGACCGGTAGAGCATTGAGACAGAGCTGCCACATGTGCAGCATAGAACGACCTGCCACTGTTGATTCTACCACCACTAAGAAGAACCGTGCAGAGAAGAGTGGACGACTAGGGCCTGAAGACATGTAAGAAAAGTCCTGTATCAATAAAGTAGGGCTGCCCCCTTGTGGTCGTTTAGTCGACTAATCAGTCGGTTGCGTCTTAGTCGACTAACATTTTTACTAGTCGACTAAATGTATGCACTTTAATTAAGATGCCTGATTGCAGTTTGTTATTAATATGACAACATTATCAGTCACCTGGCAGATAGATTTCATTGTATTCAATATAAAACTACAAATATAAACCGTTTCACCATGTTTTGTAAATATTCTTATGTCAAGGAAAGAGGAGAACACGTGTACTTTGGTCCGGTGTGTGCGCACATGTGTGTGCGTGACGAGGAGAGAGGACTGGGTGCAAGTGAAAGGCGACCATCTCTTTCGTGCATATCTGGCAGCGATGTATTGAATCAAGCATTAATGATAAAGTAACTAACTTTGTGAATGAAGACTGAGGCAGCGAGCCGTGCAGCCGCTTAAAAGAGCGCCTTGTGCAGATTTTCTGTGGCAAACATATTACGGAGTCTTGTTTGGGTGCAACGCGGCACCGAATCAGCCGTTTATCAATATATCTGGACTGACGGGAAACGTGGGGATCTCTCTGGCGTCAGGCGGTGGTGTGACCGTATGGAGCGGGTACTGGGGATTGAACTGCGGGGAGAGCAGAGGGAAGTGGGACTCGAGCGTGAAATCCGGTCCGTGCCTCGCGTTGTAGTGATGTTTGTCAGCGAAGACACAGTCATTATTCCTGCAGGATTATCCTC